>JAJOOE010017528.1:0-13192 GCA_036250405.1 Solanum raphanifolium
ATGAACGACTCGACTCCACGGTCTACATAACAACATGGAACTCGAATAAATGACATTTCTCATTCTCATACTTACTTCCTTAAAACTTAGTTCAAATCGATAGTTGATCTTAAAGGATTCACAATTGAACTCAAAGACTTTCTTGAACTATACTCTTAACCCTCTCTTGAATGTGAATTATGAATTCAAGAGTTATAGTTTATGATATGAAAGATATCCTGATGATAAAGAAGGCTCATAAATACATTATCCTCATTCTCATACTCACTTGCTCGAGTCTTGAAACAAGTTATTAGAAGTTTGTAGAAGACTCCTCATAAAGACTTGAAGGGACTTTCTAAAAAATGTTCGAATGAACTCTCAAGACTTAACTCTTAGCTCTACCTTGAATTTGAATTATGAATTTGATACGCTCAAATTACACCTACATAAAGAAGCATAATCGATCGTTATCAAGTAAAGAACCCAACTTGTAGGTTGGGGTCGATCCCACGAGGAATATGGTTTAGACTTAACTTTAACCAATGAGTATATCCGTTTAGTCAATGTATTTCCGAGAACATGTAATTAAAGGGGAGGGGGGGGGGTTTGTGAAACAAATTCAGGAAATTATGTAAGTAATCAATGAGCACGATTCAAACTTTAATTGTTATCAAGATGAGAAAGTAAATAGGGTGTACGTGTTCCCCATAAGCTCATAACGCGGTAATCCTAGCAATAGCAATCCTTTCCTAGTGTATTACATGTAAATTGATAAGTTATGTATCTCTAAATCCTTGGTCCGGCATCTAGAGAATTTCACCCCGCACCTTGGTCCGGCTATGTGTGTATAATTTACTAACCCTTACCTTCACCTCATATTAGACATCACATCGATGTATGGCTTAGTTTTCACTCTCGCACCAATCGACATTAGACTATTAGATAGTATCACACTAAATCTATGTTGATAATTCTTTTCTCATTAATTACCTTCTTGTTGAGGCAAGTTCTAACGTTGGCCACCGTTAAAAAGATTTCTAAGCGAAAGAATTATCAATGCATGCAATAACACTATTTAAGAATTACTTAGTTACTATTCATACGTTGGTAATCGCTCATGGTTCCCACAACCCTAGTTGTGGATTTAGTTACCCATAATAACAAGAACACAATTCATATTTTTAGATGAAGAAATTATGAACTTACGTAATAAGTAGAAGAAACCCAGAATCTCAACTTGAATTTCAAAGTAAAAATCTTCAAAACGAACTTAGGAAATTAAGAATTGCTAAAGTTGCAAGTTAATCTCCAAAGTCAAGAACTAGAATAAAAGTAATAAAGTCTAACCCCCAAAAACGAGGTTTACATGCCCTATATATAGAAAAATAAGTCCTAACTAAAAAGGAAATGAAATAAGAAAATAATGTTTCAGGACGCGTCTTCGATCTACGACACTGACCTACGGACCATGGATCAACCTACGGTCCGTAGGTCCCTTTCGTGACTCAGGACTTGGGCAAATTTTCAGCTTCCAAAATATCATCATCACTGATGCAAACGACGGATCAACAGTACGGACCGTGGTTTGATCCACGGTCGGTAAATCCTCCTCTGTAACTCCACACTTAGAATCTTCAAAATCAAGTACTGGAACCCTTTCTCTGAATCATTTTACGGAGCAACAGTACGGTCCGTAGATCAATCTACGGTCCGTCGATTGCAACTGTGGTTCCACACTTGGTCAAGAATTCCCTGATCTTCTTTAATGCCTTGCCTGCCCATCTACGACACCCATCTATGGAGCTTGAATGGACCTATGGTCCGTGGATCACCTCTGTAGATGCCCTTTTCTGCGCATCCTTCAGTTGTGTCTCTCAGTTTCCACTTCTGAACATATTTCCTGCAAACATGATAAAAATACATAAAATCCATTGCAAAATGGCCCTAGACACACACAACTCTTAAGTGAAAAGTATTAAAAATACCGTAAACTCACGGTATATCAACACCCTCAACTTAAACTTGTTATTTGTCCTCAAGCGACACACTAAGACTCTAAACGACACTTATATATAAGCAAGCATTTCAAGCACAAGCAATCACATGACTCTCTACCCCGACTCTCTTCCCGAGTGCAAATCTTTTCTCTTAGACTCAACAAGCTAACTTGTGCGGATCAAAACACCACAAAGATCGACCACTTAACACACAACATACACTGTTTTACTATCACCAAGGTACCAACTTTCTGAGAATGTAACTAGTGCCCTTACTTCAAATGAAATCCCTTTTTTTCACACAATGAATATGATTTGAGTACAAAGATTCATTCAACACTCACGCTCATAGGTAATTTCTAGTACAGTCAGTGCTTAATACCATAGGCTTGCCCTTATTTTCATTGCTTAAACTCTCCAAACTAGGTTCTAGGATCACTATAGGACTTTCTTGGCTTGTAACGTAGACTCAGGGTCAGGTGTGGTACATTTGGGTACGTTTTAGTGACTTTCTGCCCTCCTTGACATTACATTAGGCTTTCTACCTCTTTTCACCCTATTTTTGACATCTTACCATTTTTCTTTTTTCCCCTTGATTCTATTCAACCATGGATGTGGCTTTCAATTTTGTAGCTCTTTATTTTTCCCTTTATTCTTTTTCTTGCATCTTATTCTCTTTTTTAGCTTTCAACACTTTTGTTTGCTTTCTTTTGCACAAAGCCACATCCTCTCCTTTTTTTTTTTTCTTTTTTTCAACACCAAACTCTTTTCATACCCATATTTCTTTTGGTTTCCTCTTTCATAGCCACCCTCAACTTTTGGATTTTCCATTGGTTGAGGTGCACAATACCCGATGTCAGATCAGGGCCAAGATTGAGGTCACTTTTTACATTAGCCACCCTCAACTTAGGCTTTTGGCCTAAGTCGAGGTGCACATGTCCAAGGAGGGACCGGGGCCAACACAGTAGATAATGGGAAGGTGAGTTAGGGGTTTAGAAAGAAATGGTTTAATTTAGGCTCAAAGCATTTGGATCAAAAGGAGCATTAATTTCATTTGGTTGTATTCTTTTTAGGCAATTTGTGGACTTATCAGAACAAGGGCCTATAATCATTTCCTAGCCTCTAGAGTAGATTATCTTAGTAGGACTAACCAGGCAAGTTCTAGATTGGCACAAAGACTGTTTGAACAATCAACTATTCTCACACACTCTTGGCACATAGTTTCATTATCAGATTATCAGATTACCCAGTTCAAGTTTTAGCTTAAGTCATGCCATCAAGTTGGTTCATTATCATGTCATACTCAGAGCCAACACATTCAACTCATTCTAGTCTACAGATTTTAGCACATATCACAAATTTTGGACGGGTATCATTTGTTTTTTCCAAAAAGCTTTTGCCATCATGCTTCATTCTTTCTCATGATTCTACACATACAGTCCTAACATATGCTGGTTCAACAGAAATTAAGCAGTCTCTGTGGGGAAAAAAACACAGGCAAGAAAACCCCAAGAGAGGATTATGAGTTGGGTTACTCAGACTTTACCCTATCACTCACAATCCATTTACCCCACCCCAACAAAAAATAGGTGTAATTGTCCCCAATGCACACAAAAACAGTAAAAAGTAATGGATTAGGTGAAGCAAACCTGAGGTGCATAGCGCCGACGAACTATCAACAAGCGGGTGGGTCCGGTTTCCCGGAGCCCGCTGGAACAATACTTGGGTCACCCTCAGTAGTGCCCACATCATCTAGCCTAGCACTCTCAGTAGTACTATCAATCACTCTCACCGCACCATCAGTGGTGCTCACATCATCCCTCTCAACAGTCGGAACCTCGACAACGGGAACAAAACTCGAAGCCCCAAGCGCACTCTCATGAACCTTTTGCTGGCGCAACTCCTTATATATAATAGAGGATTTTTGAGCCTGTTCAGTCTGCTGGCGCTCCCGCTTCTTTGCTCGTGCCTCCTCAGTAGTGTCAGAATTGTGGCTGGAGCGGTGCCTCTTCCCATGAGCACGGCTGGGCTCGGGCAATGCTATGTCTTCACTGAATAAAGCTCCAAGTACTGTATCATCAACTAATACATTAGGTGCAGACTCTAGCTCATCTGTGGGCGTAGCAAGGATGGAATCAATGTCGGCCCGGTGACTGTCCAACTCAGTCCGGATGGAGGAAAAATCTGTGAAGAGGGCTGGCCGTGCGAGTACTCTCAACTCGAAGGCATCCAGGCGCTTATGAACGACCTAAACCTTCTGATCCACCATGGTTGCCATCCTCTACTCCATCCTAGCCTCAGACTCTGCAATGGACTTCTGCATCCATGGCTTCACATGACGAAGCAGTGTGGCCATCTGCGCTTCCAATTTTTGAACTTGAGCTAAAGGAACAACAGAGGCTCCAGAAGGCGGGGTGGCTCTAGATGAGTTAGGGGCCTGACTAGAGGCCTGAGAAAAGGAGGCTGGGGCATCATTAATGTGGGCTGGTGGGGTAGGATCTGCTCCACAACATCTACTAAATTAGTACCCAATGACACATCGATCCGCGACCCTCTGCATGATGCTGCCACAGTTACCTCGTCTCGAATCAAGCCAATATCTAGAGTCCCCATTGCCTGTATCAATTTGTCACAATGCCAGATCGGCACTCCAGAGTCCCTGCATAGTTGAAAAATGAGGCACGAAAATGGGTAAGTAGTGGAGGTCTTGAACGCCCTCTCATGAATCTCTGCTAGCAGCATGCGGGCTAAGTTGATCTCGAACCCAGCTACTAATGTTGCCACCATTACTGCTCTGTCCCATGTAAGTACATCGTCGGCCTTTATGGGCGACACTCTGTTCCGCACCAGCAACCAAAAAAACTTGGCCACCAAATTCAAGGTAGCCTTCTGACTACCCAAACGTGGTGAGCTAACCCACTCCGAATGCTCTCCATCAGTAGCTATGTGCCTGGCCAACCACAGTAAGACATCCTCCCTCTGTTCGGCATTACACGTGAAACCTCCACTCCTCATTGTATCCCATCTATAGTCAAATTAGGCCGTGTTGAGTGACCAAGTGTGATCAGGGCCAGGGTCGTAGAGGAATCAGTTGATGGTGGTATGTGATATGTCCACCGAAAAACCTCGGACCATAGGAGAAGTAAGAGGGTCCTGGGCTGTGGGCTTGGACCTCTTGTCGGTCGAACCTCAGAGAGTGTCAGCATAGGAGGCATAGAACTCCCGCACAATCTCCTCGCAATAAGTCCCGGGGTCTCGCACCTTCCAATCACACTTGTAAAGCTAAAAAAGCCGGTGGATATCGAGAATAGTGTGTAAACTCCCCGTGAGGATTCTGCACTCTTCAGTAATAAGTCAATCCATCTTCTCTTTCTCATTCCGCATTCTGGCATCCCGATAGATTTTTCATTGCCCCTCAACACACCATCTGTTTGGCTCCTTGACCACCGGATCAGGGTCGTAGTTTCGTGGCACCGGAACTTCTCTCGAACTAGTGGTGGTCTGACGAGGCCTGTGCCGGATCCGGAACCGGAGTCGGAAGCATGTGAACCTGAGCATGTGGTGGATCCAGAATCGGAGCCGGAAGCATGGGAGGGATCAGAGCTGGAATCAGAGGCAGATTCTGAGCCGAAAGTAGAACCAACCTCAGAACCAGAAGCAGAACCAGTCGGTGACCCGATCAGATTGTTCTCCTCATCAGACTGGAGACAGTGACTACGTCGGTGACCACCTGCCGAGATGTATTTCAGGTATCCCGAGGTGTAGTAGGAAATGTCCTTGTGGCCGATGGAACATATGCTGGATCCTTTTCTACCTCCGTGTCTTCATCAATCAGCCTAAAAGTAGACGCCACACATTTCGATTTACCTCTTTTGGAGTAGGTCACTTGCTTTTTAGGTGCCATAGTACCTGTGGATGCCTAATAAGTGCCAAAATAAACTCATAACACACTCAAAAAGATTTTAGAACTAAGAACGAACAAAAATGAAAAACAAAAAAAATTCAGACAGTGGCTTCAGTGGCCACCTACGATGGGTATCTACGGTCTGTAGGCTGACCTACGGTCCATGGATCCCCTCTATGATTAGAGGTCCCAAAGAGTTGGACTCTGATGAGAACCACATATGCGCAGAATGGTATGTAGACTGATCTACGGACCGTAGTCCACATCCGTGGTTCCACACTTAGCATATTTTGTGGTGTGCAGACTCACGGACTTGATCTACGGTCCGTAGACGGGGTCTTGTGAATTAGATCTATGTCAGGTTTCAGGCATCCTTCATGTTGACCCCAATTTTACCAATTTCAACAATATCACCTAGTCTAATCATGCATTTCAACATAAATTATACTAGTTCGTCATTCTAAGGGTTCCGATTACTAAATTCACAGGAATTTCACACAAAACTAGGAACCCTAAGTCGAAACTTGCATTTAGACTCACATTACACTGCTTTTATACATTATAAAGACACACAATCACTATCTATCTCCCCAAGGGTGTTTGTAGTTTTAGTTTAGCATGCATTTACATACAATCAACTACCCAAGGTCAAGACCCAATTCCGGACTTTCTATAATCAATCAATGAATCGAAATTCAAAGTGAAAGGAAAGTCTATTACCTTACAAGCAATGGGAATGGGGTGATTGTGTGATGACTCTATGCTTGCAATACTAGAAACTTGTCTTTTTGTACCGAACCCGGACACCGGACCTTTTGGGGAATTTGGGGGTGAGGGGAATAAAAAAAATGATTGGAATTATGGGGGAAAGATGTAGGATGATTTATGGGGAATTTATGGTAATATGGAGTGATTGGAGTAGTGGGAAGGTTTAGAAACGGTTTGGGAGTGAATAAAGGAAGTGGGAATGATTTGAAATTGGGGGGATTTTATTTAGGAGGGGTCCAGGTCGGGTCAGGCAGAACTGGGGTTTGGATCCACGAGACCCTGTCTACGGTCTATAGGTCGATCTATGGTTCGTAGATGGGGACCGTAGATCACATCCATACTTGGAAAATTTAGAAACCTTACCTTGGATCTACGAACGCCATTCACGGTTCGTGGAACAAACCACATACCTTCGATGGGGTCCGTAGACCTCTGCACCAGACCTTTTTCTGTAGATTCTGCTTTTTGCCCCTGCACATGTAGCAACCATTAGCCCGTTCTTTTTACATTTTCTGGATACTTTTTAGACACGGACCCTATGTTATGTCTAGCCAACACTAAAACAAAATTAAGACAACTATCTAAATGAGTACAGAGAAGAAACTAAACAAAGAAAACTACTAAACGGAAAACAAGAACCTATTGTTGGCTAGATTTTACATCTTGGGTTGCCTCCCAAGCAACGCTTGACTTAACGTCACGGCACGATGCAGGCCTCTTGATTACTCAGACTACATCAAGATAGTAGGCCTCTACAACTTCTTGCACATTTTCCGCGTTTCCCAGATAAATCTTGATCATTTGCCAGTTTACCATGAACCTTGTTCCTTCACTGTTCTCAAGCTCAACCGCTCCATGGGGGAGCACTTTTGTTAGCAAAAATGGCCCGGTCCATTTGGACTTGAGTTTGCCCGGAAACAAGCGCAACCTAGAGTTGAATAGAAGCACAAGATCACCACAACAAATTTTCGCTTTTCAATTCTTTGATCATGATACATCTTCATCTTCTCTTTGTACAAGGCTGAACTTTCATAAGCTTCTAGGCGAAACTCATCAAGCATATTCAAGTCACTCATTCTTTGATTAGATGCGGCACCCCGATCTAAATTTAGCTTCTTCATCGCCCACATAGCCTTATGCTCTAGCTCTACCGGTAAATAGCAAGACCTCCCATATACAGGTTGGTAAGGAGACATACCTATGGGAGTCTTGTATGCAGTGTGATAAGCCCATAGAGCATCATCAAGCTTCCTTGACCAATCCGTTCTGTTAGCATTCATAGTCTTCGCCAAAATCTATTTTATCTCTCTGTTGGACACTTCAACTTGCCCACTAGTTTGCGGATGGTAAGGAGTGGATACATTGTGGCGGACACCATAATTCTCAAGTAGCGCCTTGAACAACTTATTACAAAAGTGGGAACCTCCATCACTGATAATAGCCTTTGGTGTACCAAATCTAGAGAAGATATTCTTTTTCAAGCATGTGGTGACACTTTTACATTCATTGTTGGGGAGCGCAACTGCTTCCACCAACTTCTATACATAATCAACCGCAATAAGAATATTCCTCATCCCTTGTGAACTCACAAATGGACCCATAAAATCAATGCCCCATACAACAAACAACTCTATCACCGATATAGGATTCATAGGAAGCTCTTACCTCTTTGAAATCCCTCCTTCTCTTTGGCAACGATCACAAGACTTGGCGAAATCATGAGCATCTTGGTGGATGGTAGGACAGTAGTACCCACACTGCAAAATCTTATGCACAGTCCGAATACCACTATGATGCCCACCAACAAGCGATGAATGACACGCCTCAAGTGCACTCAACATCTCAACCTTTGGCACACAGCGACGAATAATCCCATTAGCACAACTACAATACAAGTAAGGCTCATGCCAAAAGAATTTCTTCACATCATGCATAAACTTTTTCCTTTGGTGAAAAGACAAATCCGGGGGCACCAAATCGCTTGCCAAATAATTAGCAAAGTCTGCGAACCAAGGAATCAGATCATGAGAAGCAGCCAATACATGTTCATCTCGAAAAGCATCATTAATTTCTGCCCTATCACCAAGCTTAAGCATAGCCTCTTCCTCTAATCTGGACAAGTGATCGACAACTTGATTTTCGGTCCCCTTTCTATCTTTTACCATAAAATCAAACTCTTGCAGCAACAATACCCATCTAATCAACCTCAGTTTTGCATCCTTCTTCGCCATCAAATATCTTAATGCAGAATGGTCAGTATGCACTATGACCTTAGTACCAAGCAAATAAGATCGAAATTTCTCGAATGCGAAAACCACCGCAATAAGTTCTCGTTCAGTCACAGTATAATTCTTCTGGGCCACATTTAGAGCTTTGCTAGCATAGTAAATAGGATGAAGAATTTTCTCTCTCCTCTGTCCTAATACTACACCAAGCGCCACTCCACTCACATCACACATTATCTCAAACGGTTGTCCCCAATCCAGTGATATAATGATAGGTGTAGTAACCAACTTTTCCTTCAACTCTCCAAATGCTCTCAGACAAGCATCATCAAAATCAAACTTATACTCCGTTTCGAGCAGTTTGCACAATGGATGTGCAATTTTAGAGAAGTCCTTGATGAACCTCCTATAGAAACCTACATGCCCAAGAAAACTTCTAACACCTTTTACAGAGATAGGTGGTGGAAGATTTTCTATTACCTCTACTTTTGCTCTATCAACCTCAATGCCCTTCTCATAAATCCGATGACCCAGAACTATCCCTTTTTTCACCATAAAGTGGCACTTCTCCCAATTTAGCACCAGATTGCAGTCTTCACACCTTTTCAGCACCTCAGACAAATGATCCAGACATCGATCAAAAGAGTCACCTACCACAGAGAAATCATCCATAAATACCTCAATAGTGTCCTCCACCATATTAGAGAATATCGACATCATACAACGCTGGAAGGTCGTTGGAGCATTGCACAACCCAAATGGCATCCATTTGATGGTGAAAGTCCTATAAGGGCAAGTGAAGGTGGTCTTCTCTTGGTCTTCCGGGGTTATAGAAATCTGATTGTATCCCGAATAACCATCAAGAAAACAATATCGACACTTACCTGCAAGTCTATCCAACATCTGATCAATGAATGACATAGGGAAATGGTCCTTTTCTGTCCAATCATTTAGCTTTTGGTAGTCCATGCAGACTTTCCATCTAGTCATGGGCCGCATCGGAACAAGCTCGTTTCTCTCATTAGGAACCACAATAATCCCACCTTTCTTGGGCACACATTGAACAGGACACACCCAACTACTATCTGCAATGGGATAGATAACTCTGACATCCAACCACTTGATGGTCTCCTTTTTAACTACCTCTTGCATAGGCGGATTTAATCTTCTCTGGTGCTCAATACTAGGCTTGTGATCTGGCATGAGTTGGATTTTATGAGAACAGATACCAGGAGGGATCCCAATAATGTCCGCAATAGTCCACCCAATAGCTCGCTTGAACCTCTTTAACACAGAAACCAAATACTCTACTTGTCGCCCATTCAAATCTGCCGCAATGATAACCGGTAAAGTGTCATCTTTTCCCAAGAATATGTACCTCAAATGTGATGGTAGAGACTTAAGCTCCAATTTCGGCGCCTCCTCAACAGACGATTTTGCGGGTGGGGACTCACGATTTTTCATGTCTAACTCCAATTTTTTGGTTTCGAACAATATTCGCACCTATCAAGTGCGGTGACCAACTCATCATACTCTTCAATACCATCACTCTCAAAGTTCAACACCCAGTCTCTCTTTAATCTTCACCTCAGACCCACTCTCAACCCTATATGTTATCGCAGATACCGATTGAAGCTCACTACTCTGGTTCATAGACCTACAGATATTGAAGGTTGCCTCTTCATTATTCAGTCTGAACTTCATCTGCCCCTTTTCCATATCAACTAAGGCGCGCCCAGTGACAAGGAATGGTCTCCCAAGGATGATGGGAACCTCAAAATCAACCTCACAGTCAAGAATCACAAAATCCGCCGGAAAGATGAACGACTCCACTTTCATAATTCTATCGGCCATGAGCAACCGCATCACAGTTGGTTTTGGATCTCCTAGACCCAACTTCTTGTAAATAGACAGTGGCATCAGATTAATGCTAGCACCAAGATCACACAATGCCTTAGCAAAATGCAACAACCCGATAGTACATGGATTAGTGAAGGCACCTGGATCCTCTTTATTCTGCACAAGGGATCTTGTAGCAATAGCACTACAATGTTGCAATCTATCATCATCTTCGAAGCTCACTGCCCTCTTCTTTGTCAACATATCTTTCATAAATTTTGCATACCCAGGAATTTGCTCCAAAGCTTCTATCAACGGAACATTAATGGAGAGCTGTTTCAACATGCTAATAAACCTGCGATATTTGCCTTCTTCAGTCTTCTTCACTAACCTTTGTGGGAAGGGAGGTGGAGGTCTAGGAATGGGGACAACTTTATGAGTTAACTCCACTTCTTTCTCTGTCGCATTCTCAAACTCTTCACTTACCTCTACCACATCATTATCTTTACTAGTCTCAATTTCCACCCTAGACGGCATAGGTGGATCAATGGTTTACTTCCCCCCTCGAGTAGTGACTGCCATACAATGCCCATCATTCTTTAGATTCTAGATGGTGTTACTAGGAAGAGTGTCAGGTTGATGTGGATTTACTGCAGTTGACAACTGAGTCATCTGCTGCTCAAGATGCTTGATTGACACTGCATGGGCATCAACCTTTTGACCAATACTAGACGAGTCATTTCTAATCTCATTCATATTCTCATCAGTTGCATCAAACCTCCTCAACATCTTTTGCATCATATCCTCAATACGTGACATATTACTTCCAGCTTCCCTAAGAACAGATTCTCGATTTTGAGGGGGAACATAAGGTCCAACCCGATCATTTCTGTTGCCATAGTTATTCCGGTTGTAATTGTTGTCGCGATTGAAGTTCCCATCCCGGACATATTGACCCTTTCGATTGTAGTTGCCATAGTTCCGACCTTGGTTTCCTTGACCTTGGCGCCAATTATCCGTATTGGAACCTTGGGTGTTTGGTCGGAAAGCCCCCGTTTGATCATTCACCACATAAGTATCCTCTTCATAGTAACACTCCTCAACCGGTGGTGGATTCCTAGTCAAATAATTCACAGCATTTACCTTCTCCGCACCTCCGCTCACATGCTTCAAAATCAACCCTAGTTCAGTCCTCATCTAAGCCATCTCCTCACGAATCTCATCTGCAGATTGGTTGTTTGTAGCTTGAACGACAAACGTGTTCCTCCTAGTATCTGACTTTCTAGTGCTCCAAGCTTTGTTGTTTTGAGATATCTTCTCCAGTTTCTCCGCAATCTGCTCAAAAGTGCACTCACCATATTAACCTCTAACAATAGTATCAAGCACTGCCTTACTGTTGTCATCCTAACCTCGATAGAAATATTCCTTCAGCGACTCATCATCAATTCGGTGATTCAAGCCACCTCGTATGAAAGCAGTGAACCTGTCCCAAGAACTACTCACAGACTCTCCAGGTAGTGCTACAAAATTGTTGAGTTTATCTTTGTGGTTCAGCTTCTTGGACACTGGAAAGAATCTTGCTAGGAACGCATCTTTCAATTGATTTCATGTGTAGATTGAATTATAAGGAAGCTCATTAAACCACACAGCAGCATCGTCGGTTAATGATAGAGGGAATACTCGCAATCCAATGACATTCATGTCCAGGTCCGATCGACCCACACAACTTTTGAAAACACTCCTTAGCTTGGCTATGTGAGCATGTGGATCGTCCGATGCCACACTCGCAAACAAGCCCCTCGCTGTAAGCATCTACATCAAACTGCTAGTCACCACAAATGTATGCCCTGACGGTAGATGAGGTAGGATAAGAGGTGCATCAGAATCAACAGTATTAAAGTTGACCCTATAGTTATCATACAGTCTTGGCCCCGGTTGATCCTATACCCTCACTGCATCTCTCAATAGATTCTCAACTTGAATCTGATTATTCTCATCACCAACCCTCGGAGGCTGCAACCCAACACCATCACCTACTTCTCCTCCGATAGGATTAGCTGGCACTCCTTGATTATTCACTGTCCGTAAAGTTTTGTTCAGTTCTAGATCGTAGGGAGTAAGTGGTTCTCATTGACTCCGTGTACTTAACATACACTAGAGTAGGAACCTGAGAGAGACAAAAACAAAAGAAAAAGTAAAATTAGTAAATATTTGACTAAAGTTCAATAATGTAGTTAAACTTAATCTAAAAGCCAAATTCCCCAGCAGCGGCGCCAAAATTTGAAACGCTCAAATTACACCTCCTTAAAGAAGCATAAGCGATCGTTATCAAGTAAAGAACTCAACTTATAGGTTGGGTCGATCCCACGAGGAATATGGTTTAGACTTAACTTTAACCAATGATTATATCCGTTTAGTCAATGTATTTCGAAAATAAGAAATTAAAGGGGGGGGGGGGGGTTTGTGAAACAAATTCA
>JAJOOE010017529.1:0-14653 GCA_036250405.1 Solanum raphanifolium
TTATCACCGAGTAGACCTAGGGATGAAGTCTCACCCATTAGAAGATGTATGAGACCTTTAGTAGCAATTCCTTTATCTTAGAACTAGGTGCCCCCATATAACTTAGTCTTTGTAAACTTTAGTTAGCGGACTTTTCTTAGCTCAGACTCATGGTCCTTACCGTGACAAGTAGGACACTTTTTTTTATTGTAGGAGTAGTACATTGAACTTCATGTTGTAGCTCACATAGTTTATATCGGTTAACGGTATCTCCCACATATGATATGATTTTTAGATATTGCATGATCTTGTGCTATGTTTTTAGATTAGATCATAAATTTTTATGTTATATTTACTTGGTCATTGCATTAGCTTGTTTTACTGACTTATCATGTCATGTTTATGCAGTTCCTCATACATAGTATATTTTGAATACTGACAACATAGTTTTCTGCCTATATTGTTTCATAATATAGGTTTTGACATATCTCATTAGGCTCATGGTTAGTACAGGATTCTATCAGCCTACACTACTTTTGGTGAGTCGTCATGGTTTGGGGATATACCTTCATATGTTCATTTTAGACTTTACTTTCAATTATCAAATTATTCGAGTGAGCTAGGGGCTTGTCCTATCAACTCACTTATGAGTACATACTTTTCAAACATAAGGATTCCACATATGTTGTCGTTGTATTCAAAATTTTCTTTTATACTATGTTGGTCATTTGAGATTTTATTGCACTTTTCATGATTATTTCAGTTATGTGTGCTATCTTAGTGTGATGATATGCCATGTAGTTAGATTGGGATCACGCACTAGGCAACATGTCACGCCTAAGGGATAGCCTTGGGTCGTGACAAATTTCTATATTCCAGTCATTCAATTTTTGGACAGTTAGAGTTAGCTAGGGTATATCCCAACAACTCATCTTAGTAGAGGCTTCCAGTCAGTCAAACAATAGTTTCACATTTAGGAATTCTTTGATTTCCCTTTTACTATCAATCTTGTTTTGTACTTATTTTAGAATTTAGTTTTAGCTGTCTATTAGAGACGTCTCAATTTTATATAGTAATCAAATGTCATATAAGGCCATGTGTTAGTTTGAGATTACTCGTGACTCTAAGCACTGTGTTATTGTAACACCTCGGATGTTGGAAAGTCGAATTGGAAAGGAAATATCTCATTTTGGGCTACTGGTTGTGTCCTGAGAGACCTATCTATGGTTCGTAGAAGGCTCCACGGGTCGTAGATGGAACTCGTAGGAATGAGGTTGAGATTTGGGAAATTCAAGTTTCTGAAGTTTGACTTACAAATGAACAAGATGGACTAATGATGGTTGATGAGTCCTAGATGGGTTCGGTGGTAAGGTTCCACACTTGGTGAAATTTTGGACTTAAACTTGGGTTCTATGGATTGGTTCTACAGACCGTAGAAATGTCTCATGGAAAGTAAGGTGAATTTTGGATTTCTGAAAATGGTTCTACGGTTGACCAGTATGGATTATAGGTCCAAACCATGGGAACCATACAACAATTATTATTATGCATTAAATGCATATACTATATTGTTTTACCCCAGTTTCTAAGACCTATCACTCAAATCTCCAAATCCCATCCACATTCATCTTCCCCAATTCTCTCTCAAGATCAAGGAATATGAAACTACGGTTTCCGAATCAAGTCTCCTTTTCACCATTGCTTTTGGCCTTTGAATAACAAGTATGTAGAGTTTCATCAATGGGTTTCATTCACCCATTGAGCCTCAAGATTTCTAACTTTCTCCAAGTTCAATGACATCAAAATTGATTAGGTTTTCATTCAATTCTTCATGCATTTTAATTGTGTTGATTCAATTATTTGATTTTGATCTTATTATGATTTTTTTTACTCAATTACATGCTTTCCAATTGATTTCACATGAACCCATACATTGATCATTTTTTTTTTACTATGACCTTTAAAAGACATGAATTTATGAAGAAGCTATATTCATTATTTATGGAAAAAGGATGTTTTATGATCTAGGTTACTTTGAGATGAACATCAATGAAATTGTGAAAGGTTTTCTCAAATTAAGAAATCATGATTTGTGAAAGGTTTTCTCACACATGGTTTAAGGAGCTACTCTATGATGTTTTAAGCTTGGATTAGTAACTTAATTGTGCTTTTATTTATATGATGAGAAGATTATATTTATGACTATTCCATTAGAATTTTACGTAGCACCGAGAGCCTACTGAGATGAAGGCTCTCCCATTAGTAGAGGTCGGGTTTCTAGTAGCAATCTCCTTATCCCTAACTATGTGCCCCTTATAGGATTGTATTAAGTGACATAGCTAATGGATCCACCTAATCAAGAAGAAAGGTTTTTTCCTTGGCAAGCAAGGACACCTCCTTCTGGTGTGGGAGCAAGACACCAGATTCCACGTTATAGCTCACGTGATCTATGTTGGTTAATAGTAAATATCCCACAAAATGATCTGTGTTTCTCTAAAGATTTGTATGAAGCTTTCATTATGATTTTAAGATGCATTGACCATGTTCATGATTTATGACTCTTCTTTAAAGGTTTTACTATGTTTTAGCTTGGACATGCATATATTATTTTCCTTTATTTTCCATTATAATCATGTTGTATGTTTTTATGAATATCCCTCATACTTAATACATTCCATGCACTAATACATACTTGTGCCTACATTGTCTCATAATGTAGGAATCGATGTTTGTACTCCTCCCGCTCGTGGTTAGTTGATTGGTTGATCATTAAAGACTTGGTGAGTCCTCATGTTCCGAGGATCATGTCACTTTTACTATGTTTTTCTTATGTCTTTAGTTTTTAGATGTTGTATGTGGTGTATGGGTTACATCTCGGCCACTTTTTTTATGCATTGATTGACTTGTCAAGACTATGATTGGACTTCTGCTTTATGTCATACACTTTTATGATATGAGACCTATTACTTAATTTCTAATAATTTTTATTATATTGTGTTATGTGTATGTCAAGTGGATTGTGTAGGACCTCTCAAGATCTTATACTCCATGTCATGCCTAAGGTGTACTTTGGATCGTGACAAGTTCTTGCTCAATAATACTAAATAATTATGGATAGGCTGGGTAATCATAAACGACACAAGTCTTCTTTCAATCTCAATACATCATATCATAGAATCTCTATTCATTCTCATCCATGTTAAAATACAAATCAACCCAACACCTTACTAAAATCTCTCTTTTGAGCATGGGCAATTATAAAGGGAAATACAGTTTCTCTTTCAAGCAAACTACAACAATCGAATCTAATTTACAAGTATTAAGTTATTTATCCACTTCAATTTGTCTTTTTCAAGCATCAACCAAAGATCTAAGTTAGGACTAAGTTTTCAACCTTAGCCCATAATTGAACTCATGCTAAATAGCTCAAATTCATGAATAAACAACAAAAAAACAGAGCAAGACACCAGACCCACTAAAATTAGTTAACACCCAACTCCATAATCGCACCCCTAAAATTGGGGTTTTAGCCAAGTATCATAAAAAGGAAAGAAATTATACCAAATAATGTTTTCAGCCATTTAACTATTGAAAATCAGCAATAGTCTTTAACACCAACTTCGATTTGAACCCTCAATTGTCAAAAATTACAAATTGTTCAAAACCCCAAAACTAAGAAATATTCAAAAACTATTTTCTAGAGATAGAAAGATAAAAACAAAAGAGTCTAGTTAATGAAAGATATGTTTATCTCTCCTTTGGTCTATTTATAATTCCTCCAAATATTAGTGTGAAATTTTATGCGCAACTTGATTGGCGACGTTAGTCGAGTTCGCCTACTTGATCAATGGATCTCTGTTTTATTGTTCAACTCGCCTTTAATTGGCTTCATGTTTCAGGTGTTTGAACATCAGTTGACAAACTCGATGGAGTCAACCTTTCATGTTCAATGAATCACCGATGACCACCTTGTTCGCCTAGTTTAGCCCTTATTTTCAACTTAGCAGTCTGTCACTTTCGGCAATAGAATTGAGTTTGCCTTTTCACATTCGACGAATCACTGATATCTTCTTTCTTCGCTGACTCTCCTTGACATTTTATCATCAAACATTGTCAACTTTAGCGAAGTTCATGCACAATTAATGATTTTCCAACTGTCTTTGGCGATCTTCAACTTGGAATTTTCATTCTATTTTAACATTTTTAGCCTCTTTTTGCATGATTTGATCCTTGACTGGTCCATTGGCCTTCATATCTACAAAATATCATCTAACAAGGACATAAATAGACATTGGAGACATTATTTGTTGAACTAGAGGCCTCAAATGAGTCAAAATCTTAGATTCATCCTGTATCATTAGAATAGGATATAATTAGGCATTGAGGACACTGATTGTTGAACTAAGTAGGTCTTAAATGAGTGTTAATCTACCACTCATCAACACACCCAACTTAAACTTTTACTTGTCCTCAAGTAAATCAAGAACACAATCAGCTCAACAAGGGTGTGTACAACAGTACTCAATAAGAGCTAACATGCAAGTGCAACTAACAAGACTACTCTTAACAACATGCTACACTCAATCACGATCTAGAATCTTTAAATGATGACTATCCGGTCTCAACATAAACTCAAGCTCACTATAGCTTCTTTTCTAATGTAAGACTATGTTTCAATAAATGCATTCAAGTGCTCTCACATAAAAAATGATTCAATGCTCTCATAAAAGCAAATTAATAAATAAATAAGAAATAAATGCAAACTCTCACTCCCTCAAAAGATAAATACATGCAAGCTTCATTCCATAGGTTCGACCATATTTTCCAATCAACGCACAACCTAGTTTATGCAAGATCTCAAGGGTCTCCTGGGCTTGTAATTGGGATGAGGGTTAAGGTATGGTTAATTTGTCTTAGTGACTTCACCTTTTCAAAGCATTGTTGCAATCATCTTCACCTCTTCTCAAGTTTAATTCATTCTTTTTCATTTGAGAACTCAAAATTTAACTTGTCAATCATTTTATTGGGAACCCTCTTTTATTCCACCGGCTCTCCTTTTCATTTCAATTTTTCAACATTGTACATCACAATATTTCTCCTTTTTTTATAAGGAGGGGTTGCTTTTTTCTTAACAAACTTCAAAGTTGAGTCTCATTTCATCTTTCTTTGCCTTTTACTTGGCTTTTCTTCCTCCTACCTTTCCACACCCACAACTTAGGCTTTTGGCCTAAGCCAACTTTTCAAACAAACCAATGCTTCAAAAGGGATTTTGGATGAGAAGTTAGGGTCAATTTGACTCAAGAGGTTTTAATATGGTTCTAAACAGATAGTTCAGGTTCAAATGGTGCTAAAGTGGATGCACACTCTCACAATGTAGTCACAAAGGATATGGAAGTTTGGGTTCCCTCTCAGAATTTTTGCCCAAGATCATGACTTACACTTACTAAAGTTTAAGCAATTAGACTAACAAGGCAAATTCTAGGATTTCATACACATGTTTTAAAGTAAGACCTCACCACACATGGTACTTCAAATACACTCATTTAGCATAGCCCGGAAATATTGAAAACTTGTGTGTGATGTTCATTACAAAGCTCACATCAAAATGGTCAACAAAAAGATTCAAAAAGATCGTTAAAAAATGCAACCACATTGATTTATTTGTTGCAACACAACACTTTACACCATGCTCATCATGAGTATATTCAATACATCAATGCTGAACACAATCGATCCTCAAATTTTTTATCAATGAAAACTCAAGAATTTCATGATTTCCAAAACTCATGGGGTGATAAGATATTGAGAGAAATATGCAAAGAGATACATCAAATGAAACACTATAATATAAACAAAAACAAAATACTACAATCATCCAAAAATTGAAAATAACAAAATACCAAAATACAATAAAAGGGGAATATTGGCACAAGTGCCCTCGCCCCACCAAAAAGTAAACATTAGTGTGCTTAATGCGAAAATCAAATCAAAGAGTACGGGAGGAAAAGTCAAATGGTCCCCCTAACAGGCTATGCCTGTGGAGTCTCTGGAGGAGTGGGATCATTTGGGGCATCAATGCCCGACAATAAGATCATAGGAGGCAGCAACGTAGCACCATCTGTGATATTAATGCCCGTAACATCACTGGAGGAATGGTGGAGTCTAAAGAGACTCCACTGGTGGTAACTACGGAGGTCTCCAGAAGGGATCTCTCCAACGTAGCCTGAACTTCACCTTCTTAGTGTCCAGAAACTCCGTGAGTGTTAGTGCAATCTTCTGCTCATCCTCTTCTCTCCTCAGCTCATCCTCGTCACTCTCCTGAGCCAAATCATTATCAGCCCTCTTATCCTACTCATCAACATCATCAGAAATAACATTTTCAACTATCTCAGCTACCCCACTCGGTTGAACACTCTGAGATGGCTCACTGCTAGGCATATTTAGTGGCATAGAGGTAGATGCATCAGGTAGGGGAACATCACCCCAAAACATCGAAATATTTGTTGAATTCAGGTGGTCTACATCTTCCCTCAAGGTATCAAACTCATTTCTCATAGTATCAAGCATACCTGAGCTACCCTCATCTTCTCTCGGGTCTCTAATCACCCCCTCGCACCGGGTCACCCTATCTCTCAAAGGAGCTACAACCTTCTCAATGGTTGTCTCTAAAAATTTGAGCAACTCAGCCTCAACCCTCGCCACCCTTACATCCACAGACCGAGCAAGATTTCCCATTTGGTAGATCATGACTTGGATCAAGGGGGGACGATAAGTAGGAATAGGGGCAGGTGCAGCAACAATAGTAGTAGCAGAAATGGAAGGCACAATAGGGGACTGAGATATACCTGACTTCTTCATAGAAGGAGCGGATGTGGTAGTCTCAGAAGCCAAGGTAGCAGATCAACAACTGGCGTGGTGTTTGGTGGTGGCGGCTTCCTCCAAGCCACATCGTCCCTTAGATAATTGGCCTCCATCCTCCGGATATAATTGGAGGAGGCTGGGGTGATCCATACATCAATTTTCCCTCGAAAGGGAACTGCAACCTCCTCGACAATGATGGGCTTACATGATATGCTCCTTGTCGATGATGGTTCCCACTAACACCGCCTTAGTATGATAGATGATAGATTTATTTTGGGAAGGCATGATGTTGTTGCTTATGAGCCCGAACCAATACCGGTCACCTATGTTTAGATATTTCTTCTCAATTCTCGCATCGCCAGCTATCCAAAGTGGAGAAATATCAAAATATCAATGGTGGTAACAATCCCTTCAGAGCGTCATGCTCATGGTGCATTCAAATCTGGAACATATCAAATTTATTTGAGGGGGTGCCTATGGTTATATTGATTGCACCAGTATGGTATTGTACCATCTTACCACGCACTTCAACCTCATCCAAGGGTTTCCAAACCATAAACTTCCTCTTTTTATGTAAGGCATTTGCATAGGTTGTGTAAAATTCTCGCACCCAAGATGGAACATATAGGTTATGAGGTCTTGTGAATCCCTCAAACTTATGGAATTGAATCGTATCCCAAATTGTTGGGTAGTCGCTCAAAACACCATCTATGCAGAGTTGTCTCTCATCTAGAGAAAGCTACGCAAACGGAAAGAGATACAACCATGGAAGAATTACTAAAATTCATAGCTATACTTTGTACAAAAGTAGATAGCATGGGAGAAGAAATCAAACAGATAAAAACTGAAAGTCAGTCGCATGACTCTAAACATGCAGAGCTACGTCGATCGAAAGACGAAAAAATTCTAGAGACAGAAGGAGACGTTGGGAAACTCCCTAAAACCCATAACATTTGTTCAATTACAGCTGCAGGTACAAGCAGACAAGTTAGTGAAAAACAACATAAGAATATAAATTTGAACAAGTTATTTGAAAAACCATTTACCCTAAAAATATCAAGAAACCTTTTGATCACAGAACCACAAATCTCCACATATGCAGACAGCCTACATCATGATAAGAAAACATATAACCATATCACACGCACCTATATAGAAAATATATATATAATCCAAACTTATCTTAACCTTAACCCCAGATCCACTATAACCAAAGAACCAAACCAAGATTACCTAACCCATAAATTACAAGGTTATAATAAATTGATTGCACAACCAAAAACTAATGCAAATTTAGTCAAAACATGTTACAATTATGGATTATTAAATACAGTATATACCTACGATGGAGAAGAAATAAGTGGAATGCCAGAAGTACATAAGGCATTTATCACATACAAAAGAGTAACCAAGGGAAACTTATTTTATATAAAATTCTATACAGCACCAGCAGAGATACTATATGAGGAAATAAAACCTCCGATCCAAGTTGTAAAGATAGGCTTGACAAAAGATATGATAATACCAGAAGATATCGGACAGCAAGCAGAGATACAAAAAATTGAGATACCCAGTTTTTATGCTAATAAAAGAATAATTGGCATATCAACTATCATCCAGGAGTTAGCTAACAATTATTTAAATGAAAATGCTATATGGAGTTATTATTCTAGAGATCAATTGATGATTTATTCCAACTCAAGAGAGCTAAGAAAAATGGATATGGATGAAGTCCAGAGATGGATTTTATCATTACTTAAACCAGAAGAACGACCTACAACACGAGCACTAAAGACATGATTTATTTCAGCAGAGTTATTAACTAGGTACTGCAAGTTAATAGGACATAAGTACCCTGATCATATATTTCTAGATGTCCAACTGGAATGATTGGCAGAAAGATGCAGAGGAAAAGAGATAGAGACAAGAAGATAAAGACAAGAAGACAAGAAGATAAATATGAAAAGAAGAAGATAAGAGAGACAAGAAGATAAAGAAGAAAAGATGTAAAGAGAAAGAAGGTAGTGACATAAAGTAAATACTATTTACTTTTCTGAAAGGCCAAAAGTGTGAATAGTAAAGGCCAATGAATAGTAGAAGTCATTTGTGAATAGTAGAAGGCGAGTGTAAACAGTAGGAGTCATTTATTTTCCTATATATAGGCATAGATGTAAACATTGTAAAGCAAGCCTTCATTACGAAGCAAGCTCACTTGTAAAAATACCCTTCTTAAATATATTTGCATTTTAGAAACCTAATGGAGCAATTAGATAATTCAGATATCATGGATAAGCAAGAGGCAAATGTATATTGTTTATTAAATATGCAGAGCTAAATTCATATATTCCTGAATATCATAAATATGATTGAATAAATTTATGTTAGTTATTATGGATTAGAATTATACGAAATCATGCTTTCTAGTTTATTAGCAAACAGGAAAAGCGAGAAACCTTCCATAACTATGCCATCTTAAAGTTGAAACCGGAAAGGCAAGAGAAGCCGTGGTAGGGGAGTAAACACAGTTGAGACGCTGTTTAGGAAGAAAGTATCTGCTAAAGTATGATGCTAGTAGTGACAAGAGAATATGATAAGCAGATAATCTAGTTCATAATGATCTAATATAATCCTATTCAGTTATGAATATGATAGGAAGGAATAATTGATAAAAACTGCAAAAAACAAGAATATGAATACATTTATACATGATGAAATGATAAGAAGCTACGGATCATTAATACTATATGTACTCAAAGATATAAAAATTGCTGAATTAAGAGAAATAATATGGAAAAAGATATTTAATTATGAAAGGGAATTAAAGAATCAAATATGGTCTAAAATAGATTTACAAGATCTATATTTAGATACTGAAAGAATAGAATTATATGACTTAGAAATGGAATATTCAGACTAAAAAATGAATTATAAATATTTACAATATTGTACAGAAGCTATAAACAATATAAAACTAATAGAACAATTAATGGAAAACAATTTATATATGTACCTAAGAATCCAAGATTTATTATACCTAGAATATATCTCAAATAATATTAAAGAAATATTCAGATTAAAACAACTATCAGAAGAATATTACAATAAGCACTATTACCTTTTACCATGAATTCCGCACCCCCAAAATTTCCTCCAGCATAGCTGAAGCATTTAGGAAATTAATTTTTTATGGATATGATGGAGGCTAGCATTTGGTGTCTTATGTGATAAGAAGATGCCACTAAAAATAAAAGGTAAGTTCTAAAGAGTAGTGGTTACCGACTTTGTTATATGGGGTAGAGTGTTGCCAGTCAAGAACTCTCATGTTTAGAAGATGAAAGTTGTGGAAATGAGGATGTTGAGATGGATGTGTGGGTTTACTATGAGAGATATGGTCAGAAATAAAGATATTCGGAGAAAGGTGGAAGTAGCCTCCGTAGAGGAAAAGATGCAGCAGGCGAGACTGAGATGATACTTATCCATAAAATATTGTTTTCTTAATTATTGCTACATTCTTTGCCAACTATATTTATTGTTTAGTGCTACCCCATTAACATTGCCTTGCTTTTGAGGGTTCAAGCTTGTTGATGTCTGTCGTTGTAACAACCATATTCTTGTTAGTTCTAGTTTTTGATATCTATCTTCATTTGTTTATTGTGTTTTGGCTACTGCACTATTCTGTTGTTGTTCATATTCTTTTCTTGTAGGTTTTGCATTGGTTCTCCTATTAGTTGTAATGTTTTCGTCATTGTTTTCTTCCTCTTTACCCCTGAAATTGTTACACTTGAGCCGGGTCTTCTAGAAACAGCCTCTCTATCTCCACGAGATAGTGGTAAGGCCTAAACTGGACCCTCCCCAGACCCCACTTGTGGGATTTCACTTGGTATGTTGTTTTTGTTGCTACCCCATTAACAGCAGAGTGCATATGTGAGGCACACACTTGGTTCTTGGACTAAAGCCCAACTTTGAGGTTTAAGTATGCTTCAAGTGAGCCTTCAATAACCATTGTTCCACAGAAAAAAATAATCTGTTAACCACTTTTGCCACCGTCAGGGACTCTCCCTGGCTTCTCCAAGAAGAAACATTTTGACGCATGCTGTGACCCTCCATTTTTTCTCTCGCAATATTGCTACTATTTCTGTTGTTGCAACTGGTTGATCAAATCTACAACACCAATCATATGAGCCCTCATATTCTTCTCTCTACTTCTTTGCCAGAAACAGAGAAGATGGTGTCCTCAGTTTGATCATCGTCTTGGCATATCCCTCTTATAATTTGACTCCTTCCCATAAATTGGGAACAATTTACTAGATGCATAGCAAGTTGACGTGTACTGGCACTTTTTCCCATCAAATTACACCTTTTCCCTCATATTTAGGAAGGGTCCTGTGCAAGATTCAGTGAGTACTAAACCAAGTTATTTCCGGTGCAGATACTTTTGATTGTTAACACCTTCATCTTTTATCTCACTTGGCAGGGGAAATCAAAATTGGGCTAATATCATTTGATATGTCACTGAGCATTGATAACTCGGAATTGAAGCCTCATGTTCCAGAACTTGCCCATTTCATTGCACAAGAGTTGGATGTTTACGTTTCACAGGTAGATTGTTTTGATAATGACAATTTTGCATAACCCAAATTACTTGTGCAACTTCTTTTTTTTTTTTTTTGCATGACCCAGAGTTGTCCGAGGCTGATGTCATCTAAAACTGAACATCCCCTCCTTTTAAGTTACTGAACTGCACTAGTGTGTTAATTTTGTTCAATGTGATGAAGTCACTTATGATACCTTGCAGGTTCACTTGATGAACTTTTCAACAAAAGGAAATGATTCCTCATTAGATGGGCCATCTTTCCTGCAGGATCTGCCGATTACATGTCACATACCACTGCAATGGTAACTCTCAATTTTAGAATGTGTAAGGACTATATCTTGAATCGAAGATCGTTTGCTTAATCCATATCTATTTGCAGGAAATAACTAGCCGATTAGCTGGTGATCGTCTTCATCTTCCAGATACATTTGGAAGCTACAAATTAGTCAAATGGGACATTGAACCCTTACAGAAAAGGTATAAGCAAAATCTATTCTTTGCATCTTCATAACTATTGCATAGCTATGCTGTATATATTGCTAGCATCATCTCGGTGCATCATTAATGAAATTATCCCGATTTGTCAAAACATATGCCTTCTGAATTCACAAGGCAAAACAAATCACCACAGTGGAGTTCTGATGGGAAAAACTTGCTTGTGTTTCTGATATATACAACTCAAAAAGTTTCATCTTTTCATCTAGCCAAAAAATACATTTATATATCAAGTTTCTGAAATTGTGGAACATGAGTTATTCTGCATTGGATGGCATGGGTCAACTGCTTTCAAGGATAATGATAGGTAGGTGATGATTTTTCTTTTAATCATATAACTTGTGTTTGGGGTGTGACTAATGGATTTAGGAAATCCTCAAAACATACTCCGGTTTTCGAATTACACCAGTAGTAAGCATCACTCAAGACAGGTTATGTGCTTGTTTAACGTACATCCATGTCCTTTGGAGATCCTCTTATACATATTATTGTTATGGGTTCTGTTCTTTAATGGGCTATCTTTTTAATTGTCTGGAGTGGAAAAAGGTATGGTGATAAAAACATCTGATACTAATGATGGGTTCATATGATACAAAGTTGTTGATTTGATATGGTTGTATTACAATGATTTAGGACGCGATGGCAGCAAAGTTACCTGGTTGTGGTGGTAGCACTTTTAGTTATCTTGATACTAGGATTATCAGCTTCCCTGGGATGGTTTATTTGGAGACGAAGACAAACTCCTACCCCATATGATCCTCTTGGAAGTGTTGAAACTATGACAGATGAAAACGAGCTCCAGCCGCTAAATTGAAAGATATTATATTACCTATACTTAGTATACATGCATGCAAAGGCACTCCTGACGTCCAACTGCTGATTCTTTTTTCTTCAAATCCCAGTACAGATAACAAAATTGTTGTCTAGTTAAAGGAAAGTTAACTCAGTTACTAAGTATATGTAGTATCCCCCTCTGGCATTAGACTTTAGACTGAAGAGAGAAGACAGAGAACTGCTCCGTAATGTCACATTGATGTGTGAATACTGTAAGATATCATGTATTGAATAAGATGTTTATTTGGTGCTATCACACACTTAAATTACAATATTGTGAAAATAACATTCGAAACAAATACTTTTACTTGGATATGAGGAATTAATTCTGGAAAATGGCCTTTGGTTACTATTCTGCAACTATAAATTCATGAATTATTCTTGATAATATTGCAGTTTTGCAAAATGGTTATAGTTGCAGAACAGTAATCATGTAGAGGACTAACGTTTTGTCCAAGTGGCCTAAGTGTCAATCTCAGCAGCATTACCCCCAATTTCATATTTCTAAAATTGCTATAAAATACTAAAGTTAATTTATTGGAGTAAACTAGTGTAACAGATTTTAATTAAAAATCTGAACTGATATCGATAACACATTTTCAGAAAATAATATTAAAATAGTAATTTCTTCATACTGTACAGATAATCAAATGTCAGTTTTGGCATCATTACATAATGCTTATTAAATAAAATTATATTTTTACTTATAAATTGTTTCTTCTATCACAAGAACTTAACCCAATATAAAGAAAAGAAATCCCAAAAATTGAAAGCAAATGGAAAAGGGCTGAATTTTTTTTTGATTGGAGGATGACATATATAAAGAATAAAATGATTTGATTTAAAAGAGAACGATGGAAAGGTATATAATAAGTGTTTTGCACTTTGTAGTATTAGAGCGTATAAAAAGAAAAAGGAATTGTTTTCAGTTAGCTATGATTAACTAAATATAAGCTAAGCTATTGGAGTGTGAGAAACATACTTAAACTATCATGTATGTGTGTATATCCACACATTTAGGTGCACCTGGCCCCAAAATTTTTGTCCACGTGATTTTTATTTTTGAGTTAAATGTCAAAAAATACACATGATCTATCATTTGTTTCGTTTCATACCTACATTATTGAGAATATATACAAAAGGGGACATGTTGATCAAGGACGCCAACTACTCACCCTTGTCTACGATCGCCAAAAGTTGTAGAGGATGGCCTGAATGATAACCCTTGGTAGTTCATCCTAAACTCTGCATCTTTTTTATGATGCAGGTCCTAGTACCATCTATTAGCGGTGATCGTTTGTGCCATCCTTTGTAGCTTTTGGGGATAAGAGACGAGGGTCAATGCTTGGCATCCTATATAAGTTTGTATCCTTCTCTCTCTCTCTCTCTCTCTCTATATATATATATATATATATATATATATATATATATTTAGCTGGTCTTTTGCCTTTGATAGAGCTTGTTATTGTCCACTTTTGGGACTTGAATTTTAATAATAGACAGCTTCGTACTCGTGACAATCAAGTTTTGGGAGGGGTTCTATTGTATTTAGATTTTGGTTTGCTTCCGTTTCCATCTTATTCTTTATTGTTAGTGTTATTTCTGTCTAGTTCTACCCTTATAATCACTACTTATAATTCTGGGTATGAGTTGGCTTACCTACTAGTGGGTTATACTAGGTTTCATTACGACCTAGAGAAACTCGGTCATTATAGAAAACCTCTCAAATAAATAAAACAACTTGGTGGGACAAGGCCCAAAACTAGCCATAAAAGAAGTCTGAAATAAACAGAGAAACAACTAAACTATGTCCCGAATAAGGAGGACTCACAACCTATTGAACTATGAATGAATACTTTGAGCCTAAGAATGATCACTTGTACCTACATT
>JAJOOE010017530.1:0-28157 GCA_036250405.1 Solanum raphanifolium
CGGACGGACTCCCTGCCAACTGCCCAACTTTCAAAGGGCATAACTCGCTCATACGAACTCGGAATCGAGCAAACTCGGTGGTGTTGGAAAGATCGTTCCAAGGGCTTTCCAAACATAACTGGAACTACTCCTGGATCATCCTGAGCTAGGAGTTATGACTGATCAAAGTTGGCCAAAATCTCACTGATTTCCACACTTGGCCGAATTTCCAGATTCTGAATTTTTTTTTCCAAAAATGACTACTTCCAATTTCAAGCTTCTTCATATTCATTTTAAATTGTCGGAGTTACACAATTAAAACGAAATTACATATAAACCCCTCATAGAACCTCATTATAAAGTCAACACAAAGTCATAGGCTCTTGCTTAACCTATCATTTTTTCCGAGTCGCTATATATACCCCCCGACAAGGTATAGGACGGCCCTGGCAGCGTGAGGCAAAATGTTGTATCATCACAATAGTTTTTACGTGATGGTTGTCGGTTAGAGAAACTCCCACAGAAGAAATTGTATTTTTATATACATAGTTTATTGTATTTTTATATTCATTTCAGAGTTATATGTATCTTTGCATACACAGAGTTGACATCATGTTTTAAACAACTTTTCTTTATATTGCACTTGTTTTAAACTGCTTTATATTGAAATGAGTTCAATTATGTTGAGTTGAGTTGAACTAGGTAAGTTCTTTAGATTCCTTTCAAGTCTTATTTTCGAATTCCCCTCGCATACTCGTACATTCAATGTACTAATGTCATTTGGCCTGCATCTTGTTATGATGCAGACACAGGTAACCAGGATCATCATTCAGCGCCTCGTTGATCCAATTGAGCATTTAGAGTCAGTTGGTGAGCCTCCTTGCTTTCCGGAGGGCGCCTTTGTTATCAATTGCTTTTTTTTTATTTTATTTGTTAGGATGATCGGGGGTCTTGTCCCGACATGCATCTCAATTGTTAGAGGCTTCATAGATAGATAGTCACATGTTAGTTCTTTAGTCTTTTCATTGTTATTATCTTATGTTAAGCCTTGAGTTTGCCTTAATGGCCAGTTGAATGTTCCTTTATAACAATCCAGTTTATTACATAGATTTATCTTTGTTGAGTTAAGTCTTTCGCTGAGTAAGTAAGTCAGGCAAAGGGTTCGCTTGGGGCCAGAAATAGTTCTCGAGTGCCAGTCCTGCCCAGGGTGTAGGCTCGGGGCGTGACAACTCAGTCCTATACAATACCAATATGGTATCAATATACCTACGGAGTATCACAAAGGACTAATTCATAGTAGTAATGTTGACGTCATGCACAGTGTACAACAGAAGGATGATTGTAATGTTTCCTGTAGCAGATAGTGCGAGTTACAGAAAGAAGTGATACCAAAATTCGCAATTCAAACAGTGAAGTCTTAAGTAAGGAACTTTAGAAAAAACCGACTAAATATTCTTCTAGAATTAGCTAAGCATATATCGGAAACAAAGGTTTTCGTACATCTCACCATCCTCGCAATCCACTACACTGTGTATATTGTTATTAAACACAATGCTCAGACCCTATCAGAGGTGTGAATTAGAGTTAAATCACAAATAATAGAAAAGTTCGGATCTCAAATTCCAAACACTATACAGTGGAATGACTTACTACCAAGTAGCAATCATTCACATGAAAACATAATTTATAGGTAAAATGCCACAACAATAAGTTGATGTATATGAAAACGTAATAGGTAAGAGGACACATCAATAGTTATTGCTTTATTCGTAGAATGCATCTCTCACCTCTAAACCACACCATTCTATTTGCTTAATCAAAGATTCATCATATACAATTCATATAAACATCAAAATAAAAAAAATATTACTACAACAGGTATAATTCAACTTGTAATAACATACACATTCAAGCATAGATAGGATACATCAAAGATTGATCATAATTCATCTGAACATCAGCTCGTAATCACATATCCAACTATAACAAAATCGCGTAGCACCAGAATCACCAGCTTTCCCCATAGTAATTTCACCTCGTTATCGAAATATTATTTTCAATTTGACATGATAAATTTTAATTATTCTTCATCAATAAAATTTCATCTTGAAAATTGTATATGCCTTGTTTTTTCCTTATGAATATAACATCTTTAGTCGAGAATAAAAATAGTCAAAAGAAAAAAAAGGTGTAAGAAGGATCAAACATACCCCTACATGAAACATCTTTTCTTTTTCAATAAAAAAAATTTAAAACTAATTTTTAAATTATTCTTTTTCACCTTTGTTAGAAGAAAAGGGTATATGTTAATCATTTGTGTAACATTAGGATATATATAAGTCACTTTAATAATGAGGGATATTTTACTCTAAATGAAAATGTTGAGGGGTATATCAGCCCCTTTGTGTTGTAATATGTCATATACGTCAAATTTTTACTAGCCATAAATCATGACAGATGAGTAAATGTTTTACCTGAAAAGGTCATTTAATGTTTAACTAACCAAATAATGTAGAGTAAATATACAGATAGAGTTATGGGAAAAAATGTGACTTTTATGGCATGAAAAATTGAAGTGACATTTAATAAAATTAATATTTTAATTATTTTAGTCAAGTTTATACGCTATAAATATAGCAAGAGAATGAACGATCTCATTATTCTCAGTAGCATTTCTTCTTCTTCTTTTTTTATTAGCTCTAACATTTTCTCAAAGAATCGTCATGTCTGAAATGCTACCTTCAGAACAAAATCAAGAATCTGAAGTTTGGTCACCTATCTCCTCTCCTCCACATGATCACTTCAACAACGATTTGGAAAATGAAGAATCAATCATCTCTGAATCTGCAAATGATAAAGTTGTAGAAGAAATAGAGGAGCAAAAAGCAACAGAAGAAGGAAAACTCCCAACATTTGAACTGTATGACTTGAAGTGTGTATGTCCAAAAATTCGGGGAAAAGGAAAGTCTCCCATGCCTGAATTTTATGAATTGAAGCACATTAATAAGCCTTCATTTTCCAATCTTATACAAGGAGGAACGTCCGAAATTAAGTTGAAAAAAGAAGATAACTATGATTATTATCAGGATGTAGCTATCTTGAAGTCTATCTATCATTACTTCTTCAATCATGGGATGATTCCATATCCTAATTATTCAGAGAATTTTATCAATTACATCGAGGCTTCAATTCCCAACTTGAAATTTCGAGGCCAAGCCCTGAAGACTAAAATCATTCTATTAGAGAGACGTTTTGTAATTATTTTGCAAAATGCAGAATATGACCCTAATATAATTAACCCTATTCATCGTGAAATTTTCGATTTGTCTATTGGTTAATGGGGTTAATTTGGTAGAGTATTACCAAGTTGGCAAAGAGATAGATGAAACCGATGACAATTTGAGAAACATGAGGTGTTAATCCATTCTTAATTTTTAAGGTCGAAGTCCTCATAGTAGTATTTTGAATTGCTTATGGTTTTTCTTGTATTTATTGTTTCAGCTTAAAATTTATTGTGGGATTAGAGATTGCGAAAGGTTATTTTGATTTGATATGAAAATATTTTTGTTTTTCCAAGTTTGATAACTTGTGCCTAACTTATAGAATAAGATATGCTAATTAATCCTCTCTTCTATCAAGGAAGGAAAAAAAATAACAACAGAATGACATAGATTACCAAAATCAGTAGATGCTAAATAATCAATTGTGTGAAAGCTCAGAAATGAAAAGTAACACAACTCCCCTAAATAAATAAGAAAGTGAAATCAAGGGAACACCGTCATTTTCCCAAATGAGGGAATTAGTAGCTAAGAGTAAATCTAGAAACGATACATTGTCGGTATATATATGTAGAAGTATCATTTAAATTCTCTTGTATTGAAAATAACATAGAATCGTTCTTAAATTTATGATCCACCGAGGAACAACGTCAATGACTCTTCTAAAATTATCAGTTTCGTAAACAAAAATTGTCACCACAATCTATCTTCTAAATTAAAGAAATTACACAATGAAAAAGAATTTAAAATGTCCAAATGATAAGGCTGTCAATTGAACAAGTTTTTGGTAGGGAGAGTGTAGGTTGAGCAAAGAAGAGTAACACTTGTGTGTCGTTTGGTTCTTGACTAGAAGTTAATTATTCGTGTATTGAAACTAGGACCATATTTCAGAGTAGTATTTTAGTTGTTACGTATAAAATTCAACACATCATTACGTGTATTTCTAAAAGTTTAAGAAAATTGAAAGTATCCCATGTCTGAATCATATGAATTGAAGCTCATTAATAAGCCTATATTTTCCAATCTTGAACAAGGAGGAACGTCCGAAAATGAAGTGAAGAAAGAAGATGAGTATGATTAGGATCATTAATTAGCAATCTTGAACTATATCTATCATTACCTCTTCAATCACAGGGTTATTTCATATCCTTATTCAAAGGATTTATCGATTATATAGATGCTTCAATTCCCAACTTGAAATTTCATGGCAAGGAATCAGTGACTTAGATCGTTGTGTTATGGAAATGACTTCAGGTGTGGGACGTTACCCTGATATAATCCATCATGTTTTTCGCAAAATTTTCTACTTGTCTATGGGGAGATAATATTTCATATGGTCACTCAACTAAGTTTTTTTCCAGAAAGTCACTCAACTATGACTTCTCTTCTTAGAAAGTCACTCAACTTTCTTTTATAACATCAAAGTCACTCAATTATGAGTTCTTTTATTAGAAAGTCACTCAACTATTGATTTTTCTCTCAGAAAGTCACTCAACTTTTGTTTATAACCTCAAAGTCACTCAACTATGAGTATTTTTCTTTAAAAGTCACTCAACTTATTTAATTAAAGTTTTCATAAAAAATGTTTACATAAAATATTTCTGTTTAAAAAATAAAAATAGTAAAAAATAGAATAATAATAATAATATTGTTATTATTTTATTATTATTAGTAATTAATCTTAGACTATTTTAAACATGGTTATTTAGTTGTATGTTTATTCTAAGTGATAACAGTGCACAAAATGAACCCTAATTTGTTTTAAAGTATTTTTTTTGTAAAATGAGCCCTCTTTCCCGTGCTAAAAAGGAAAATTTCAAATTTACTTTACAAAAACAAATACCCAAAATCCAATTAAAAACAATTTGGAAAGGCACCAAATTATGATAGTAGAAGGTCTTGTTATCGACTTAACCATGCTTTTATTAAGACTATTTAAATTCTACTTTTGTTAGAATATTTTCCTGTTTTTTTAAACAATTTTTTATTTTAAATAAAAAATTCATGTCAACATATTTTAATGAAAAATAAATAAATAGGTTGTGTGACTTTGTAAGTAATATATTTATAGTTGAGTGACTTTGAGGTTATAAAAGAAAGTTTAGTGAATTTTTGAAAAAAGAACTCATAGTTGAGTGACTTCCTGAGGAAAAACCCTTAGTTGAGTAACCATTTGAGATATTATCTCTGTCTATGGGTTTATGGGGTTGATTTTGGAGACTATTATTAAGTTGACAAATAGGAGCACGATGCAGTTGATGAGAACGTGTGAACTACATCTGCTGATCCATTAATTTTGATATGCAAAGGTCCAAATCTTCATAAAGTTATTTTAATGGTTTAATTACATTCGCTAAACTGTGTACAGTTAATATGCATTACATGCATAGTATGTTACGAAACATTAAAGTAGATAATCGTATCAACGAGATGTTGTTTGCTTGCATTTTCAGTTCGACTGCAGTTTGCATGTCACTTGAACTTTCTGTAATTGTTTCACTTTCCATTTTAGTTTGACATATTATTTTTACCTTAATTATAGAATCACAAAAAGTTAATTCTTTTAGGAAGACGAAAAGATCAAGGTAGATATATAGCATATTTTAAAATGTACAAATAGATAGCACTAGCGTTCGTATTGAAGAAACTCCAGAGCCCTAGAATGATGAGCAACACCACGAGTCTAACTGAACCCCCGATATTTGAAAATAATTTTTCCACTTCCGTGATCATAATTTTTCATGCATCATTAAATAGAAATGAAGAGTACGCCATATATATAGTCTTTTATCTTGTAGCTATGCAAATGATTTTGGACTATAATCTATATTTGAGTTCATTGCAACTCAATTTCTTTATAGTCTTCGAATAAGAAAGAAGTTTTTTTTAAAAGTGAGTAAATTCGCATTAAATAGAAAATTTTAATGTCAATAATGAAGGAATTAAAATGCAAATGTTAGGATTCTAATTCCCCGTGTACGTAAATAAAATATGACCATTTAATTAAATATTTAAGTAGATTTTAATTTAGTGTAGGGCTAAAATCGTATTTCAACTTTGAAGTTAATTAGGAGCTTCCCACTTTTAGTATAATATGATGATATGATATAGTATATAATAGATGATGTCATGATGAGAAACTGGAGCTACTGATCCATTTATTGTGCCATTTGTTGTTTATCCTGTATTTAGATTTGTCAAAAGTAAATTTGGAATGTCTTGTTGTAATCTAATCCATATCGCTTCATTTATGCTCGCCTTAGTCTGATAACTACTTATGGGTCTTAGTAAATGGAGAAAATGAAATACAATATTCTTTATTTTATTCGTGGTGTTTACATGAAAAAAAAAATGTAGATACTTTGTCTCGCCATAGAAAACTATTTGAATTTGTCTTTTAAAAAGTTCCCCAAATTCTTCCCACTTTTCTTGTCTTCTCTACTATGTTTGAGTGTTTAAAAGAGTTAATATTCTTGTATGTATTGCTTATTTTTGGTTAATAAATTGTTCATTTACCAACAACAAAACAAACTACTTGGTAACACCCTTGAATACTAACTCACATTGTCAAGAAATTGCAAAAAATAAATAAATTATACAGATAGTTGGTGTCCACGATTATAGACAAATTATACATTCGCGTCTCTATTTAGTTTAAGCGGTTGAATGCATGGGTATTGAAAGAGTTGGCCCTTGAGGGCCGTGGGGTCAAAGCCAATGGAAGAAAATTCCATGTGCCAATTAACTTGGCTAGGAATTAAACTTGGAGGGTAAGCTAAAATGTGTGGAGGATAAATTTTGTATTTCTTTTCTTTTGTGCTTGAGCCCAAGTTTAACACCTATAAGAGGATGATCATTCTTCATTGTTGAAATCATCCTAAGTTCATAGAAAAATACATTAGAAGAGTAGAGAATTAGTAAAATAATCTTCTTAGATGTATTTGAGATCTCTTACCTTTCTTTGTTAATATACAAACAGTTGTTCTCTGGTTGACGTCGGATCATTCTAATCCAAACCATGTTAAATATTTTTGTGCTTCCTTGTTCTTTATTTTTCACTTTGTAATAATATTATCTACATTTCTTGAAAATGTACCTCAATTAATTTATTTATTTATTGTGATCAAAACAAAATATAGTACAATATTCTAGTATGATAGTATATTATTCTCAATATGATCTGATCATATATATATATATATATATGGTGTTACCCATCTCTTGTTAGTGAAAAATTACAAGATAACAATACTACAAGATTACTATTAAAAATAAAATGAAGAAATAATATTTTCTTCAGACTGAGGCTCGGATATCTCGCTCACTTTAAGGAGATTCAAGCATACTGCAGCAAATGCTTTCATCGGTCCAACAATAGTCCTTCTTTATTAGTCCCCTCCAAGGTACAACCATCTAATCAAAAAATATAACTCAACAACTCTAGACAAGAGTTGAGTTCTGATATACTGTGAGTTTACGATATTTTTGATGCATTTCACTTGAAGTTTATGTGTATCTTGGGCTAGTTTGTTATTAGAAATAATGTTTTTTATGTAATTCTTGCATGAAATAGTCTTGGATGCGGTTGATGGAGATACGAGTTGAAAAATGCAGAAGTGGCCACTGACGGAGCCAACCACGGACCGTAGGTTCATTGATGGGCCGTAGGTGGACAGTCGTAGGTCCTGGTCAGAAAGCTGATTTTTAGTACTCAAACCATGGAGTGACAAGATGGACCGTAGTCCAATCCATGGATCGTAGGTGGAATAGTCGTCTGAAGGCCCTGAATTATTGCCCAAGTCTTGAACCATGGAGGGTGACAATGGACCGTAGGTCGAGTCGTCGACAGAAACTGTGTCTGAGCTATTATTTCCTTATTTTGTTTCCTAGTTGGTTTAGGATTTGTTTTCTATAAATATTAGATGTAATTTCCATTTTTGAGGTTTAGACATTATTGTATACTTTTAGTTTTGGTCTTTTGGGAATTGTTTTGCAAACACTTAGAAATTTAATTTCTGGAAGTTGGTTTATGCAAATTTCACTTTGAATTTCAATTCAAAATTTCGGTTTTCATCTATTCTAACCGTAAGTTCATGAATTCTTTGAACCTGATTATGAATTGTGAACTATCAAGCATGATTAGCTAAATCCACAACTAGGGTTGTGGGAACCATGAGCAAATAATAATGTATGAATAATAATTAAGTAATTCTTGAATAGTGTTTATGCATGTATTGTTAATCCTTTCGTTTAGAAGTCTTTTAAATGGTGGACAACGTTAGAACTCGTCTCGTTCGTACTTACCTTACCAAGGGGGTAATGAATGATAAAAATATTAAACAACAGATATTTAGTTAAGGATTTGCTGCTATCTAATAGTCTGACTTTAATCAATCAAAGTGAGGGTGAAAACCCAACTAAATTCACACGATGACTATTCTGGGGTGAAGGTTAGGGTTAGTAAAGCACACACTCGTAGATTTACCAAGTCACTAGTGAAAGTTTCTTCTAAGATTACCAATCACGTAGGGATACATAACTTACTGGTCTTGCATATCAAACACTAGGATAGGATTACTGTTATTAGGATTACTGCCTTAAGAGCTTGTAGGGATCACATATGCCCTAGTTTCCACCTTATATTGATAACTCAAATTGTAAATCTTGTTTACTTGTTATTTAATCACTGAAATCACCAATTTGTTACTTGTTTACAACATCCCCCCTATTTACTTTTCTCGATATAGTTTGGCTAAACGAAGATAATAGTGAGTTAAGTTTAAGTCTGAACCACATTCCTTGTGGGATCAACCCAAACCTATAAGTTGGATTCTTTATTTGGCAACGGTCGCTTATACTTCTTTTGGGAGGTGTAATTTGGGCGATATCAAATTTTGGCGCCGCTGCCAGGGAATACGACTTTTAGATTAAACTGACTACATTTTTCAACTTTAGTCAAGTATTTCCTGATTTTATGTTTTTGTTTTGATTTTGTTTTCTACAGGTTTCTACTCTAGTGTTTGCCAAGTACATAGAGTCGAGGCGAACCCTTGACCCCCTATGATCCTGAACTGAGAAAAATTCTGAGGAAAATGACAAATCAAGGGGTACACAATAATCCAATCGGAGAGGGTCAAGGAGATGGAGCTGAGTTTCAACCTCCTGGAGTCATTAATGTGCCCGCTCAAATTCAAGGTGGTCATATAATCGGAAATACAGAAAGGGTGCATAAAGCACCAAGGTTTGTTGATCACTACCGGGTTGACTATGATGCAGTTGGATCAGATGGACCTATTGTTCTCCCTCCTCTACCTTCAGGACATACATTTGTGGTGACCAACAGTCTTATACAGATGCTTACACCGAGAGGGTTGTTTGTTGGGTTGGCTTCAGAGGATCTATACGCTCACATGACTAAATTGTCAAGTGTCTGTAAGAGTTGTGTAGGATGAACGGAGTTGGATATGGATGTCATAGGTTTGAAAGTGTTCCCACTGTCGTTAACCGGTGATGCTGGTGTGTTGGTTTTTGAGTTGCCATACAATTTGATCTATACATGGGACAAACTACACAAGGTGTTCATAGGATAAACTGAATAACTTCACAGCACTACCTGGAGAGTCAGTAAGCAGCTCTTGGGATAGGTTCACTGGGTTCATGAGAAGTGTTTCGAACCACCGCATAGATGATGACTCATTGAAGGAGTACTTCTATAGAGGACAGGATGATAATGGACGAGCTATGTTAGATACTATTGCTGGAGGATCATATGGTGAGTACACTTTTGAGGAGATCGCAGAGGATTTCCCAAAACAATAAAGCTCCAGTTAGCTGTCTAACTACATCATTGAGCGGGGATAACAGGCCTAACTGGCGAGCATTTATATTCCATCATGTTTCGTAACCAAGCAAGTTGTTCATCCGGGCGTCACTCCTGAACACACATCAACTCAATGGAAGATCGAGCTTACTATATTCTCTGGTCTATCTACCCTCTCCTCTCTCGATTTTAAGAATAGACAATATATTTAACTCTAGATGGCCAGTCAAGAAATACTAAAACAAGAATATAAAAGTAACTTAAACGATAACCAATAATTAATTCAAAAACCTTTAATATTCAACAATCAATCCATAGCTACAGCCCCAGAACTAGGGCATTTAGCCACTCATAATATTCGAAAAATGCAAAATATAATTGTTCATGCAATTTTTGGAAATAAGAAGAGATAGAAAATCAAAACCTATTACAAACGTTGAACTTGCTCTTGCACACCCAAAATAATGTCGAACCCCCCCCCCCCCATAAAATAGCCCTACGGGTCTATTTATATAAGTTAGGAAAACTAGAGTCTAAATCTAATTCAATAAGGATTCCTTTTTTTTATCAATCTTTGCTGGAAAAGTCGAAACTCCACTGGGGCGCCGCGCCAACCATCGCGCCAGGCCAAGTATTCGGTGGTTTCACCTGTGGCGCACCGCACCAGGCAGTGCGCCTGGCAGGTTGCTCTATAGTGAGTCCCTTGGTGCTCCGCGCCAGCCAATACGCCTGGTCTTGGTGCTTCCATCCTTAGCTTATTTTTCACTTTCTTGCTTCTCTTTTCTCCGAATCAACTCAAATTTCCTTGAAAGTTCTTGAAACAACTAATCATGTTATTAGAGCACCATCGTCACAAGTTACACAAAATCACGCTAATAGACTCAAGATTATTCTTTAATTAAATATCATAATGGGCAAATATTGACAACTTTGGCATATAAATATGCCTAAGATCACCACCCCACGCTCAAACCTTTGTTTGTCCTTGAACAATCTTTAGACTATCAACTCTTTTTCATAACCCTTGGACTTATCAACCCACCTTAATAATCAACCAAACACATTTAATCATGATTTTGTAGTTCACATTGGATGCAACCTTACAACAATTTTACTATATCATTATGACACACCAAGTTACAACACACATGCTCAAAGAATGACTCTTTATTATTTTTTCTGGGCTAATGCAAACTCATACAAACACACCAATTAGACAATCCAAATATGTGCCATGAATGCCCTCACTCATTTGTGTTTAATATAGCCTTTCATTCAAGCAATCATAATATAAACGAGGCCTATTTTTCAAACATTGTACTCACCCTCACAAATGAAATTCTTACTTCTCTTAACATGTCATAAGCTTGCCCATAGTGTATTTTCACTTTCACATCAAATTTCTCAAGGAATCAAGAGGACTTCTATTTGATTGTAATGTCGGCTTAAGGTAAGGGAGGGAATATTTAGGAAGCATTTTAGTGACTACACCTCCCTAATGCACATGTCATTGTTTTGCCAACAAACATCATACTTAGCTTTTCTTTTTCCCTAGTACACACTTCATGAATATTTTCCCATTTTGTTGCTCCAGCTTCGCCCTTTATTATTTCTATTCTTTATATATATATATATATGTCTTTGCATTAGCCACCCTTAACTCGAGGCTTAAGGTTCGGGTGAGGTACACAATATCCTTGGTAGGACCAAGGTCAATATTTTAAGCATACTTTTGAAATAGCCACCCTCAAGTTAGTTGAGGTGCACATTGTCCACTAAGGACCAGGGCCAAAACAGAGTTTTTTTCTACAGTTTTATTTTCCACATATCATAGCATTTCCACCCTTTTCCACTTCTACCAACTTTTTCAACCTTTATTCTCAACATAGTGCATTAATGATTTCATTGGGATCAAATACTTTGGTATCAATAGAAAGGGTTTCGACTTATTCATGTGGCTTAAAAAAACAAAGCTAAAGGCTCAATGGGGCTTTACAAGGGATCTTTTCATTGTTACGCATACAGTTAGAGTCAATAATTGGCTTTTTTCAAAGAAATGCATCAGTCATTTTCCCTAAGTCATACAATCTACTCATTTAACACACATGGGGCAAGTTCTAGATATCAATCAAAGCAAGACAATCACTCACCACACATGGCATCACGACACACATAAGGACACATCATACTAGCGTGATCATACAACTTGCATTACGGTATTACTATTGAATTAAGCTCTCTTAGATTCATTCGGAGGCAACACAACGAATACATGCTTGTTTCAAGGTTACCATTCTTTTGCATTTTCCAATTGTGACTACCCACGACGTCTGGCTAACTTTTTCGGACATAGTTTCAAAATACCAAGGTTGGTTTCTCAATTCTACTCCTCTACGTGACTAATTTTCCCTTAAGACGGTCGTCATCCATCTATCATCGGGAAATGTCACTTCTAAGACGACTCTAAGACTCAAAACAATAAACTATTCCTAGTCGGTTCAAATGGACTATCCTCAAGAAAAGTACCGAAAACAAAAGTTGAGGAACCCAAAATAAAAATAACATAAAAAATAAGACTCGATTCAACATCAAAACTTATATACAAAATAGAGTTATCTCCCACCCCATACTTAAAAATTAGCATTGTCCTTAGTGCGCACAAATATAACAAAGTATAGAGTTAAATATACTTCATCAGGCCTCTAGGACTCGTCGTCATCATCACGACCTCCATCGAACACCATCAAAGCGTTGGCATCCTCATCATCATCCATTTCTTCATCTATGGTGGCATCGTCATCATTTAGAGGCTCCTAAAATACAAGACCAGTCCTGCAAAGGTAGGCTCACTCTTCGTTAACGGGTAGCGCTCCGCCAAAGTTTCCATCTCATCATCCGTGATCGGGCAGCCCCTGATCCTCAGTTGCAACTCTGCCATACCGAACAAGTGAGCCGTTACACTATCATCTCTTACCTACCGCTCCTGAGATGATACGACATGACCATGTGACGTGTCGAGTGCCTTGGTCCGAGTGACATCTACCATATTACATATCAAGTAAGGGGCCCTAGCAACATTCATATCTAATTCCTCTTCCTCAATACCCTCAGCCCTTAGAAACCGGGTGATCAACCACCCCATAAAAAAATTGCCACCTCATGTTATTCCTAAACTTCATCATGTTTTGCCTTAACACTGCCCGAACATTAATGGGCATACATTTCATCAGCATATAGACTAACACCACTTTATCCCTTGTCACATCTGAAGTGTGCTTTGTTGGTAAAAATACACTACACACAATCTTAGTGTATTTTTAATTCAATCTCATAATGGGCAAGATTATTCTTTATTTAGTATGACTCAAGATTATTCTTTATTTAGTATGACTCAAGATTATTCTTTAATTCAATCTCATAATGGTCAAATATCGATGACTTTGGCATATAAATATGCCTAAGATCAGGTTGTTTTCTTGGCTTTCATCGAAGGACCCAGATGCTCATATAAGAAAAGTCAAAGTATTTGTATGAGTAGTGTGGGGCGACATGATTTAGACATGGATGTAATATGCTTAAGAGTGTTTCCATTATCAGAGATAGAAGATGCTACAGTATGGCTGCCCGAGCTACCATATAACTCTATTACCACGTGGGATGAGTTGTAGTGTTCTTAGCCAAATACTTGCCAGTTTCAAAGAAGATGAAGCTCAAAGATAGAATTCATAAATTTTTGGCTACACCTGGAGAATCAGTTAGTGGTGCATGGGAGAGACTCACTGGTTACATGAGAAGTGTTCCAAATAAGCGTTCCAAACAAGTGAATTGATGATGAGTCGCTAAAGGAGTACTTTTATCGAGGGTTAGATGATAATGAGAAGGTTGTGCTAGATACCATTTTTCGAGAATCTTATAGAGCAAACACATTTCAGGGGACAGATGAGAAACTTGAAAGGATCTCCAAGAATAATAAGGCGTGGAGCACTCGAACGATGGCTACTAAAAGGAGTACTTTTTAATACAAGCAACACTGAACCAGTCCAATGATGATATTCTCGAGGAGATGGCACAATTGAGAACAAAAGTTGGCTTAGTGTTGAAACATCTATGTTGAGATGTTAAGAAAGTAAATATAGTTAACTATTAGACTAGAGCACAACCGGTTGATGAGAATATTTATGAGGACGATGTGAATCTTGTGAATGATAAAATGGGTGGTTTCCGAACCAAAGCCCAACCATCCAATTAGGATCATTAGCGCCAAGGTCAGGTAAATCAAGGTTGGAACTTCCGTAACTACAAAACCAAACGTAAGGGTCTAACCAATACCGTCCACAAGAAATAGGGCAGCAATATCAAAATCTTGGCCAGGGCATAAATTCGAGTGCACCAAAAGGGGTGATGACTAATGAAGAGTTACTCCAAAAGCTAATGGAAAAAATTGGTACAAAGATAAATGCTAGGATAGATAAGCAGGATGAGAACATAAGAAACATCCAAATGTCTCGAATGAGTTCAGAAAAGCAAGTTGTACAAATAGCTAATGCACTCAACTTACATCCTCAAGGAGGCTTACCCGGTGATACTGAACCCAATCCTGAGCAACTGAATGTGGTGAGTACTAGAAGTGGATTGCAACTAGAGGAACTAGCTCCAAAGAAGAGAGATATTGAGGTAGTCACTAAAGAAAAGAAAGCAGAAGAGGTGGTTAAGAACTCCAATGTTGAGAATTTTGTTCCCCAAATGAGACCGCCCCCTCCATTTCCACAAAAACTCATAAACCAAAATGAAGACGAATTCTTCGGTAAGTTTCTCTCTTCTTAAACAGGTTCACATTAACCAACCTTTGGTTGACATTTTGCAAGGAATTCCAAAGTATGTTAAATACGTGAAGGAGATCGTGGCTAAGAGGAGGCTCACAGAGTATGAAACGGTAGCACTTACTGTGGAGTGCAGCTCTAGAATTCAGAGTAGATTACCCAAGAAGTTTTAAGATTCGGGTAGTTTTACTGTGAAAATTACAATTGGGCAAAGTGTTCATGCCCAGGAGGTGTGTGATTTGGGGCGAGCATTAATCTCATTCCTTTATCATTATATAAGAAACTTGGGCTAAGTAGTCCAAAACCGACCACTGTAATTCTCCAACTCGTTAATAGGTCCATTGCTAAGCCAGAGGGGGTAGTAGAGGATGTGTTAGTACAAGTGGGTTCCTTGATCTTTCCGGTGGTTTTTGTGGTCTTAAACTTTGAGCCTGATCCTGAAGTTCCATTCATTCTGGTGTGTCCTTTCTTGGCTACGGGGTGGACATTGATTGATGTAGCAGCTGGGCAGTTAAATATGAGATCACGTGATAAGGTTTAAGTGTTTGATGTCTACAACGCCTTTAAATTGCCTATTGTCTATGAAGAGTTATCTGTTATTACGGTTGTAGATCTCGCAGTAGAATTGCATCTCATGGCACCCGGGTATCCCTTAGAAAAAGTGTAAGTGGGACATGAAGTAGATGAAGATAATGCGGCTCAAGATATGGTGACTTGTTTAATCTGGCAGTCATTGAGAGACATAAACGTAGAGTAGAGCCATTGGATCGTGAGTTAGGGCCTCCACCCAAACCATAAATTGAAGATGCACCTAAGTTGGAATTGAAATCTCTGCCTACTCACCTAAGGCATGCGTATTTGGGTAGTAATGAAATTTTACCTCTGCAGAATTGTCTGAAACACAGGTTGATGCGACATTGAGAGTCCTAAAGAGGAGATAGAAATTTATTGGATGGCAGATGGCTGATTTTCATAGGATTAGTCCGGCGTTATGTATGCACAAAATCTATATGGAAGAGGATCACAAACCGAGTGCACAACATCAATATAGACTGAATCCTTTGATGAAATAAGTGGTGAGAAAGGAAGTAATAAAGTGGTTAGATGCTGGAATTGTGTACCCCATTTCTGATAGTAAGTGGGTAAGTCCTGTGTAGTGTGTTCCAAATAAGGGAGGTATGACAGTGGTGAATAATGAGAAAAATGAATTGATTCCCACTAGAACAGTAATTGTATGGAGAATTTGAATGGACTACCGTAAACTAAATGAGGCCACACAAAAAGATCACTACCCGGTTCCCTTCATTGATCAGATGCTTGACCGACTAGCAGGGAAGGAGTACTATTGTTTCTTATATGGGTATTCCGGCTATAATTAGATTTTGATTGCACCCGAGGATCAGGCAAAAGACCACGTTCACTTGTCCTTATGGTACATATGCTTTCAAACGCATGCGTTTGGACTTTGTAATGCGTCGGCAACTTTTCAAAGGTGTATGATGGACATTTTTCATGATATAGTGAAGGACTTTGTAGTGGTGTTCATGGATGATTTCTCTGTCTTTGGGAAGTATTTTGAATTATGTCTCCGGAATCTTGATAAAGTACTTGCTAGATATGAAGACGCCAATTAGTACTAAACTGGGAAAAGTGACACTTCTTGGTTCGAGAGGGTATAGTATTGGGTCATAAGGTGTCAAAATTGGGATTAGAGGTAGATAAAGCGAAGGTCGAAGTTATTGAAAAATTACTTCCTCATATATTTGTAAAAGGAGTGCGAAGTTTCCTTGGACACACAGGTTTTTATCGGAGATTCATCAAGGATTTTTCCAAGATTGCTAGACCTATGTGCAGTCTTTTGGAAAAGGAGGTTAAATTTGAATTTGATGAGATGTTTTTGAAAGCGTTTGAGATGTTGAAGAGGAACTTAATTGAAGCTCCCATCTTAGTTGCTCCTAATTAGGAATTTCCATTTGAACTCATGTGTGATGCAATCGACGTAGCAGTGGGTGCAGTATTGGGACAAAGATAAGATAAAGTGTTCCATTCAATCTATTTTGCAAGCAAGACCCTGGATTCTGCACAAGCTAATTACACAGTGACTGAGAAGGAGATGCTAGCTCTAGTGTTCGCCTTCGACAAGTTTAGATCGTATTTGGTGGGTAGCAAGGTGATTCTTTATACTGACCATGCAGCTATTGGGTACTTATTCAATAAGAAGGATGTTAAACCAAGGTTGTTCGGTAGATATTGGTTCTCCAAGAATTTGACCTTGAGATCAAAGATAAAAAGGCTACTGAGAATCAAATAGCTTATCATTTGTCTAGGTTGGAAGATTTTTCCCATGTACATGAAGGGGAACAAATCCGGGAAGGGTTTCTGGATGAACAGTTGATGGCATTAGATATCTCTCAAGTACCCTGGTATGTGGACATAGTGATTCTGATAGTAAGTGGAGAGTACCCTACGGATGAAACCACCCAACAAAAGAAAAAGCTAACTCATGATGCTAAGTTCTATATATGGGATGAACCATTTTTATTCAAGCAAGGGGTGGATCGGGTGGTGAGAAGATGCATTCCAGAGTATGAGGTAAAGAAAGTGCTCGAAAGTTGTCATGCTAGCCCATATGGAGGACACCATGTAGGAGAGCATAAAGCGCATAAGGTACTACAATCTGGTTTCTTTTGGCCCTCTTTATTTAAAGATTCTATTGCTTATGTGAAGGGATGTGATAAATTCCATAGGTTGGGTACTATATCAAGAAGACATGAGATGCCACTAAGTAACATTCTTGAGGTGGAAATTTTTTATGTTTGGGGTATTGACTTCATGGATCTCTTCCCGCCATCTCACGGGAACCAATATATTCTAGTGGCCGTTGATTATTTGTCCAAATGGGTTGAGGTTGTAGCTCTTCCCACGAATGATTCAAGAGTCGTGATTAAATTCATCAAGAAGCATATTTTCACTCGTTTTGGCACTACAAGGGAAATCATAAGTGATGGAGGTAAGCATTTCATTAACCATCTAGTGAAAAAACTTCTTGCTAAGTATGGGATTCGTCATAAGATTGCTACAACTTACCATCCTCAAACAAATGGGCAAGTGGAAGTATCGAGTAGAGAGGTGAAGTAAATTTGGCAGAAAATGGTGAATGCACAAAGAAAGGATTGGCCTGAGAAGTTGGATGATGCATTTTGGGCGTATAGAACTGCATATAAAACACCCATAGGGACTTCTCCCTATCACATAGTGTTCGGCAAAACATGTCATCTTCCGACAGAATTAGAACAACAAGCATATTGGGCGATAAAGAAGTTAAACCTTGATCTTGAGCTGGCTGGTAGGAAGAGAGTGGATCAACTACATAAACTCGAGGAGTTTATACTTCATGCGTATGAGAATGCAAAGTTGTACAAACAAAAGACGAAAAGGTAGCATGGTAAGCACATAGTTCCTCGCACTTTCACTCCGGGAGAAAAGATACTACTTTTTAACTCTAGATTAAGGTTATTCCCCAGAAAACTAAGGTCTAAATAGAGTGGTCCCATCGAAGTGGTAAGGATGACACAACATGGTGCCATTGAACTTTAAGGAGAAAATGGCCCAACGTTATTGGTAAACGGGCAAAGATTGGAGCACTACTTTGGTGAAGATTTGGATCGTGATCGGGAGGCTCTTGAGTTGAATGACGAATGATCCAAGCTAATTCGAGCCGCGACGTTAAACCAAGCGCTACACGGGAGGCAACCCATGAACAATATGTTATAGATAGGTAGCTTGTTTTAACTTTTAACTTTTTGTTTTAGAGTAGTTTCAATTCCTAGGATCAAGTTAGGTTCGTTCTTTTTTTTAGATAGATAGGATTTCCATTATTTGTAACTTATTTTGTAATAGTGAAAAACAAATGGCAGGGTGGCGTATTGATGAGTTTGAGATTTGGACTCATTTAGGGTTTTATTTACAATGATTTAGTGTCCCCAAATGCTTATTTTGTGCCAATAACTTATGTAAAACCCTTGATTTCCAGGTATGTGGATTGAAGAACAAAGCAAGGACACCAATTTGCAAAAAGGAACAAAGTGAGCTGAAAGAATGAAGAAAAGTAAGCCTGGTGATCGCCAAGTCTACTTGGCGAGTCACCGAACGGCTTCTTGACAGCCTAAAGTTCCAGTGTACCAAGCCCTGAAGGAAAGAACCAAGTTTGCGAGAGAAAGGAGCAGTCGGTGGATCGCCGAGTGGTTTCGCGATGCAGTGTTGGATCGCCCAAAGTTACAGACCTTGAGGACGCTGAAGGCTAAGGCAAAAAGGCGATGGAATCTGACCAAAGGGTGGATCGGCGAGCCCGACTTACTTCACCGAGTGACTCTTCGCAGCATATTTTTGGCAACTATAAATACATTTTTGAACATTTAGTTTAGTATCATATTTTCATTACATCTAATTTTCATTTCGTATTGTAATTATTCTGAGTATTGAAACAAGTTTTCTCTAGTTCTTCCTAAGCTTTAGAGAATTGAAGTTTTTCACTTCTAAGAAATTGGAAGTGGGTCTTTGAAATTCTTCGACTTGGAACATTGTAAAGACAAATTTAATCTTACCAAGTTGATGGAAACTCAACTTGGTAACGATTTTTATCTTTTTATAATGTCTAGCTAAATCCCCAATTCTTGGGGTGTGATTATGTGATTATAGGTTGACTTAGTTTATATTTATTGCTAATTGTTAGTTTAAATGCTATTTAAAAGTGAATTTAATCAATAATTGTGGTTTAATTTAAGAATTGTAATTGCAAATGCAGTTCTACCCTTATGTTTTTGGCTTGCTCGAGAGAGAGATTTTAAAACTAAGATTATTGATTGATGGTATTTGGGTATTGGGTTGTCATGGTTTCAGCTCGAGAGAGTGAATCCTAAATCCAATTCCACACATTCAGCTCGAGAGAGTAAATGGACTAAGGTGTGGGCTGTTCTTATTTTGCATGCTTGTCAATGTTTGAGAGAAATCGACTTGATTCAGGGTAAATTGGTCGAGAGAAAGTTTACCTCCTCTATAGTCTAGCTTACTCAATAATATCTAGCTATTTTCTAAAAGTTGCAATCACCCATTTGTCTACATTAGCCTATAATTGAATCACATCCCAAGAACCCGTCTCATTATTGTTATTTCTTATTCTTTGTTGTTGTTGTAGTTGATAATTTCAAACTAAAAACCCCCATTTGATATTCGTGTCACCCCTTGACTTGAATTAAGTTTTTATTCAATAATGTTTATTCCTATTACTGATTTGACCATATTCATACTTTACTATTGAATCTTAACCACGTACCGCTTCCTGTGGGATTCGACCCCAACTCATTTAGTTGGGTTATATACTAAGTAGAGATCGTTCACACTTGAATTGGATGAAGTGTTTTTGAAACGTTTATCAAAATGGCGCCGCCGCCGGAGAGTGGTGTTGGTTAAGATTCTTTTGGTGAAGTTGAATTTTGTTCTTGTTAGTCATAGTTAAATTTATTTACTTTCAGTTTTGGTTTAAATGTTGATTTTTTAGAACAGAAGAAAGGAGCATGTCTTGTAGCAACAGTAACCAAGTGAACCACCCTTCATAAAAAATAATGATTCTTAGGGATGACATCCTAAGTTTCAGGCAATTGGAGGGTAAGGCAATCCATGAGTTGTGGCTGAGATTTAAGACACTGTTGCTGCAATACCCTACTCATGGAATTCCAGACAAGATGCTAGTAGACTACTTCTATAGAGGTCTTGGTCCTGATAATAGAGGAGTGGCTGACCAAGTTTCTCCAGGTGGTCTCACACGATTGCCCTATGCAATAGCAGCCCAACTCATTGATCACATGACCAAGATCAACAAGGAGACAGAGAAAGACCAGAATTTGGCCACACTGTTGACTCAGCTGGATCTCTTGGCCAAAAAGATTATGGAATTGGAGGTACCGTACAAGAAGAAAGATCAGTACATTCCCTCTCACGAGCGTCGAAATCCTAAGAAGTACGAGGGTGGACAAGTAGAAGATACTCTCACTCATTCTCCACAAAGTCAAAGAACACGACAGAGTGTTGAAAGAGATAAAAGAGAATGTCTCACTGCTGAATCAGACGATTGCTTCTCATTCCATGTCGATTCAGCTACTGGAGACCCAAATGGGTCGTGTGTTATCTCATCTCTACCCCAGGAGTGAAGGTTAAGTGGGTACTTGCGTTGTGCCATGACGTCTAAGGCACTTCTTGGGAGGCGATCCAAGTTTTACCGCTTTCTTTTTGTTTTTGAAATAATCGTGTGTTGATTTTGCAGGTTGAAATGTAAAATGTGTTTGAAAAGTGCAAGTTGGCGAGAAAAAGTCCCAGTCGGCGATTCACCGAAATGGTTGGCTAGCCCGACTTGTACCGTCGTTGGACTCAAGAAATTCTAAGGTTGGAGTCTGTAAAACTCGGCAGGACCATGCACGAGTCGGCGAACCACCGAACAGGTCAGCGACCCCGACTTTGTCCGCTGTTTGGACCCCCACATTAACTGGAGGTCCTGTAAAACTTGGCGAGGTAAGTGAGCACTCGGCGTGTTGCCAAGTGGTTAGGCGAGCAAAATTAATGTCGCCGAAAGGGCGAGAACTGGACGGTTTTAAAGGCCAAAGGTTTAAAATTTCAAACTCTTTCACATTCCCTCACTTTTTAACTTTCCAAATATCATACCCACACTATATTTCCCATATTTATATGTTTTTACCACTTTCTAGTCGTCAATCTCGTGTTTGGAGTTGGAAATCTTTGCCACCTAGCCTTTCAAATTCTATATTCGGCATAAAAGGTTGGTTTTTCGAACCCCAAACATGTATTTAGCGGTTTTTCTCATTTGCAATTGTTTTGTTCTTAATCATGTGTGTTGGGCCTCTCTGAATTCATGTTTGCGTGCTTGTTTGCCGATTTTAATTTTGAAATCTTGCTTAAATTGCCTATATTGTTAATTTCCCGAGTTGTATGCTTAAAAATTGATCGAAATCTTTTTAGGTTGTGTTTATTTGATGTTGGGTCTAGTCTGGTGAAGTCTGAGTAACCTATAATTGTGCCAAATGACATGTTTTTCCCAATGATGGAGCGGTTGACGTCATTCTTAAAGGCTTAAGTCATCAAATGGCCAATTTTGGCCAAATCGGGGAAAGTTTGAGTACCCCGGTGGCATGGGCCTTATGGGTCTGAGTCTAATTGAGTTTGTGTATGCTTTGATTTTGTTTTCGGGGGCTGCGGGATTGATTTTTGAGGTTGGGGTTGAAAGTAGGCACGTTAGGCGGTTTGGCGAGCTGGGTCGAGCTCGCCGAACCACTCGGCGATTCACCGAATCTCCCTTTGATCGCCTTTAATTTCGTGAAATGTTAAGTTTTGGTTCTGTAACTTTTGGCGAGAAGCCTGAGTTCGCCGAAAGTCTTGGTTGATTGCCCTTTCTATGCCCCTAACCCTTAAAATCACTGTAACTTTCGGCGGGCTAATCTGTGCTCGCTGAATGCTGTCGGAGATTCGCCGAAATGCCAATTTTTCTAGAAAATTTTGAGCCAATCTTTTCGGCGACCCCGATCTAACTCGCCAAAGTGAGTCAGTGACTCACCGATCGATTCGGCGAGTCTGTCTGCAACTATTTTTCTGCAATTTTTCTTGAACTGTTCCTAACTTTCTATGATGTTTTTGCAGACATGGATAGAACCAACCTCAACATGCCACCCCGTAAAAGAGCACGGGGCATAGTGATTAATGAAGGGGCAGTAAATCCCCCCAAAAAAGGAAAGACAGCACCTCCTAAGAGAGATCATGGGAAGGGCAAGAAGCCCATGTATGATGTTTTGGAGCACAACTTTGGTAGCGTGGGAGAGACATTTTACTCCCAAGATGCATTCTCTGAGCCCGATGATGATCATCAGAGATCGACGATAAGCAGATAGGGCTGCCGGAGGAGACCATCTATGGAGACCTGCCAAATCTGGAGGAGACGATTCTACAGTCGGTGATTCATACATTGCTGACATAGACGTCTATGGAAGGCTCTAGTGGATCGAGTGTTGCTAATGTTAAATCTGGCACTGATGCCCCAACAGATGGAGCGACTGCATAGACAGGACTTTTCTTTACCTCCCTCTCTGTCACTTTTATTGATATTTAGTGTTTTTATTGCATTTGAGGATAGTTTGCTTTTTATTTGTGGTGGGGTGAGGTATTTCCATACCCACCTCTTGTGATTATTACTTTTGTTTGTATATTGGGTTTTGTGCTGTAAATTGTGTTTTGGCACTGTGTTGTGGATGTTTGAGCTTGTGGCTCCTTATTTTAATTGCAAATGGTTTTTGAACCCTTCTGAAAAAATTTGCCACCTCTTGTGTGTTTGAATGTGGTTGTTCTTGTGCAAATTTGAGTGTCGGTCATGATGAATACCGATGACTTGAATAGTGCTTTCAATCGAACAAAAATTAATGTGCGGCTACGATGAGGCCAAATGAAGTTGCATGGACAATATGTGAACTTTTTGCATCTCCTTGTGACTAGCCGGTTATTGAATCAGTCTTTTGTGATGAACATTGCACACTAGCGAAAGTGTGGAGTCTTGTTTGATATTGGTTCCAATGCCTTGTGTGATAAGCTTACCGTGAACCTTGTGTGATGACACCTAGAATTTTCCCCGTTGGTCTGGTTGACTAAGTGATGCAAGCTCTTGAAATGATCTTATGCAATAATTTTGAAGAGTGAAATAATTTGATAATATACCTCTTTTGTGGTCAACCTTGTCAGTGTGTGAACTTTGATTGAACTCCCTTTTGAGCCTTATCCTTTTCTTGGAAGAAACTTGAGCAAATGAGACCTCTCTTTATCCATTCACCTATAATCCTCATGAAGTGTGGTTTGTTTGAATAGCCAACTTAGGCCAAAGGTATGGTGAAAAGAGAAGGTAAATCAAGAAGTTCAAAAAAGTCCCCATTGACCCATGGTTTTGAGAAAGATAGAACCCCTCCATATAAAAAATAAAAAAAATAAAAAGAATGAAAAAGAAGAAGAACGAAAAAGTTTTGAAATAAAGTTGTGAAAGTGCAAAAGAAATGGGGTGTCTGATATTCCATGAGAAGTGAATAATGGGGTGACTTTTGAGTATGGGTGAAAATGTTGAAGAAAAGGAAAGAAAGTGTTGTTCATACCACATTTCATGAAGATAGCAGCCATTGAGCCTAAATGATCATACATTTACACTCAGCCCCGTTACAAGCTTTGAAAAGACCTTTTTTTATCTTGAGTGAGCTGAAATGAATGTTGGTTAGAAAATAAGGGCAAACCTATAGGTGAAGTCATGCATGTGTTCATCTTTGTGAGTGTGAGAGTTCTTTGTGATTCCGGAGTATTAAATTGTTGAAGAATAGTGTGTGAATATGGAATCATTATTTGTGTGAGGGCATTTGAGTACCTTTGTTTAGCTTGAACTTGCATTTGAAGCAAGTATTGTGAACCTGAGAATCTTTGATAATGGTGAGTCACAACTTGAACCTTTGAGTGTACAATTGATCCTTGCATTAGTAAGTTTGAGTTTTGTTGTGTGCATTCATGATTGAGTCTTGTGTAGCACTGTTTGAGACATCCTTTTTGAACTGCTGAACTTGAGTTTTACTTGAGGACAGGCAAAAGTTTAAGTTGGGGGTGTTGATGAGTTCGAGATTTGGACTCCTTTAAGGCTTTATTTACAATGATTTAATGTCCCCAAATGCTTATTTTGTGCCAATAACTAATGTAAAACCCTTGATTTCCAGGTATTTGTATTGAGGAACAAAGCAAGGACACTACTTTGCAAAAAGGAACAAAGCAAGCTGAAAGAATGAAGAAAAGTAAGCGTTGTGATCGCCAAGTCTACTTGGCGAGTCGCCGAACAACTTCTTGACCACCTAAAGCTCCAGTGTGCCAAGCCCTGAAGGAAAGAACCAAGTTAACGAGAGAAAGGAGCAGTCGGCGGATCGCAAAGTGGTTCCGCGATGCAGTGCTGGATCGCCCAAAGTTACAGACCATGAGGATGCTGAAGGCCAAGGCAAAAAGGCGATGGAATTCACCAAAGGGTGGATCGCCGAGTGGATCAGCGAGCCCGACATACTTCACCGAGTGACTCTTCACAGCATATTTTTGGCGACTATAAATACATTTTTGAACATTTAGTTTAGTATCATATTTTCATTACATCTAATTTTCATTTCGTATTGTAATTATTCTGAGTAGGGAGACAAGTTTTCTCTAGTGTGATTATGTTATTATGGGCTGATTTAGTTTATGGATATTGCTAATTTTTAGTTTAAATTTTATTTAGAAGTGAGTTTAATCAATAATTGTGGTTTAATTTAAGAATTATAGTTGCAAATGCAGTTCTACCCTTGTGTTTTTGGCTTGCGAGAGAGAGAGGTTTTAAAACTAAGATTATTGATTGATGGTATGTGGGTATTGGGTTGTCATGGATTCATCGCGAGAGAGTGAATCCTAAATCCAATTCCACACATTCAGCTCGAGAGAGTGAATGGACTAAGGTGTGGGTTGTTTCTTATTCTCATGCTTGTCGATGTTCGAGAGAAATCGATTTGATTCGGGGTAAATTGTTCGAGGGAAATGTTACCTCCTCTATAGTCTAGCTTATTCACTAATATCTAGCTATTTTCAAATAGTTGCAATTACCCATTTGTCTACATTAGCCTATAATCGAATCACATCCCAAGAACCCGTCTCATTATTGTTATTTCTTATTGTTTGTTGTTGTTGTAGTTGATAATTTCAAACCAAAACCCCCTATTTGACATTCGTGTCACCTCTTGACTTGAATTATGTTTTTATTCAATAATGTTTATTCCTATAACTGATTTGACCATATTCATACTTTACTATTGAATCTTAACCACATACCGCTCCATGTGGGATTCGACCCCAACTCATTTAGTTGGGTTATATATTGACTAGCAATCATTCACACTTAGAATTGGATGAAGTGTTTTTGAAATGTTAATCACGTACTGTTTGGCGCACCGCGCTAGGAGGTAAACCATAAAGCACAGCCCCTGGCGCACTAGCAGGCGCGCCGCGCCAGGGCCCTACCGACAGACACGTCTGCATGGCGCAACAAGGGCGCATCGTGCTAGTAACATGCTTAGGCACAGCTGGGTCGGCCCAATGCGGGCAAAAACCCAACCCAAACCCATTTTTTCACCCCCTCTTAAATTCCTAAAACTAAATTCATCCCATATTTTCCTAATCCCTAACCGACCCAACCTCTCAATATTTTCTCCAAATTCTTCTTCTTCTTCTTCTTCTTCTCTAAACCTCTTCTTCTTCCCTCAACTTTAAATCTTCCAACCCTTCCTCTTCCCACATTCCCCTATAAATACCCAAACTCCGCCATTTTATTTCACCTACCACTCTCCCCTTTTCCAAATTTTTATTTCAAATTTATTTCCTCTCTCTCTCATTCCAGCCGACCCCTCTCTTTTTTTTCAAATTTTATTGTTTCCTTTTTCTCACTTTGTCTTCTTCTAAGTTGAGACTAATGGCACAAAAAACCAAGAATGTGGAAGGAGGAGCGGGCTCAAAATGTAATCGGAAGGGAGAGGCTGTCGAGTCTTCAAGTAGCGGGGTTCCGTTCCAAAAATTCGGCAAGAAAGTTGTGGAGCGGTATGGGCATGAATGGTTTAAGAAACAAAAGGAGGCCAAATACCTTGGGGACGAGTTTGTGAATGAGGTAAGGTTATAATCTCAATTTTCGGTAATTTATAACACTATGAATGCTCTTGGGCTACGATTTATGTTTGAGGATCAGAGTGATTGAAATTTGACTTTAGTTAGGGAATTTTATGCCAATTGGAATATGGAGACTCGATCCAATAAAATTGTTCCAATTCGGGGAAAGGCTATACGTTTTACTTCTACAACGTTAAATTTGTTTTTAGGAACCCCCAATTGTGATGCCGATGATTACAATAGGCTTAAGGAAATCCCCCCCCCCCATTTTAGAGATATATGTCATACGTTGTGAGCGGTAGAGTCCACTGTTAGGTGGTACATGAGTAAGGACACTGATAGGTATTCCATTCTCCACTATGCAAATTTTAACCAAGTAGCGAGAGTTTGGCTTAAGATTTTATGTAGTGTATTTTTACTGGCTAAGCACACTTTAGATGTGACAAGGGATAGGGTGGTGTTAGTCTATATGCTAATGAAGGGTATGCCTATTAATGTTAGGGCAGTGTTAACGCAAAACATGATGAAGTTTAGGAATAACATGAGGTGGTGATTTTATTATGGGGGGTTGATCATCCGATTTCTGAGGGCCGAGGGTATTGAGGATGAGGAGTTAGATATGAATATTGCTAGGTCCGCTTACCTGATATGTAATATGGTACATTTCACTCGGACCAAGGCGCTCGACATGTCACATGGTCCTATCTTATCGACTTAGGAGCGGCAAGAAAGAGGTGATAGTGTAATGGCTCGCATGTTCAGTAGGGCAGAGTTGTAACTGAGGATTAGGGGCCGCCCGGTCATGGATGATGAGATGGAAACTTTCCCGGAGCGCTACCCGTTGATGGAAAGTGCCGCCTGATGTACCGTGAGTTTTCGGTACTATTGATATGTTTCTCTTAGGATTTGTGAATGACTAGGGCATTTGTGTGTTAGTTTTATGTGTTTTTGCTGTAATTTCTAGGAATAAACTCAAGCGCTAAAAGATGAAAATATAGCTGATGCAAGTGCTGAAAAAGAGTAAACTACGGAGACACCTACGGGCCATAGGATCAGTGGCGCCCCGTAGACAAAAGCATGGCAAGATTGAAGCTCATGAAAATTTGACAAAGTGTGGAACCACAGTGGGGACTGATGGACCGTTGAATGACTTACGGTCCGTCCTGCAGCTCCGTAGAAGTGATAAGAGGAGTGGTTCCAATACCTGATGTGAAATAATCTAAATATAGAGCGACGGAGGTCACTGACGGTCCGTCGTATCACTGACAGACCATGCTGCTGGTTTTTGGAAGTTGACTGAGAGAGGTGGATTTGTGAAGATTTCAAATTGGCTAAGTATGGAGTCACGGAAGAGACCTACGGACCGTCATTTAACTTACGGACCGTAGGTCAGCCTCGTGGAATGGAGACGCGTCCTGCAATATTATTTCCTTATTTTGTTTCCCTTTTATTTTAGGATTTGTCTTCTATAAATAGGGTATGTAAACCTCTTTTTTTTTTTTGGGG
>JAJOOE010017531.1:0-16469 GCA_036250405.1 Solanum raphanifolium
AAAATCAAAAAAGTATTACTCCCTTCGTTCTTATTTATATTCACCAAATAAATTTCTACTTTATCATTTATATTCACCAAATTTAAAGTAATAATAAAATTTTATATTGGTGAGAATAATAAATTTTAAAAAGTAATGATGTGATTATAAATTTTATTTACATATGAAACAAATGGTTAGTAGATATAAATGTGGGGTTGTTTTAACAAAATATAAACTCATGGATCAATTATTCTATTAAAATATCTCAAATCATGATATGGAATCACCATATAATTCCATATCATGGTTTTTGGAGAATATGATATCACCTCTCATGATATGGAATCATGAGATGGAATCAGCGTAAAATCGCATGTCCAAACGCTGATTCCATCTCACAACACCATATCGTGATATGGTATCGCATGGCCAAACGCCTACTTAATTTTTCGGTCTGATTTTTTCGAAGTTCGATTAGTATGTAGTTGAAGAAAACAATATTTTTATCTTTATGAGGTAGTGATAAGGTATGATATGTATATTTTACCCTCCTCAGATCTCACTCGTGAAATTTTACTGAATATATTGTACAAATACCAAACCGGATTAGCTCGATTTCATTTTTTTTCTAATTCGGTTCTTTAGTATGATATTTGTTTTTCATTTTTTTTTAGTATGAGTTATTTTTTCAAATTCAAAAGGGCTATTTTTTAGTTTTTTAGTTTTCGAATTAAACTATAAAATATGAGTTCTATAGATCCACTTGTGAGATTTCACTGGGTATGTTATTGATGTTGTTATTTTCGTTAGTATGTACAAAATATCAAACCGAATTAGTTTGACTCGATTCATTTTTTTCTAATTTGGTTCTTTGGTATGAACTTGATTAATGAGTTATTTTCCTGCTCGTAAAATGAATTATTTTTTAAAACTCAAAAGGGCTATTTTGTATTCTGAATAAAACTATAAAATACGGGTTCTATAGATTCTATTAAGGAGTATGAGTGTATTTTAATTACACAATTTGCCTTTTTAATAAATTAATCTTTAATTTTTATCCTTAGCAATCAAACTTATTCCTAGCAAGGTATATGTTCTTTAAGGATGCGGTACATGACTTGTAAAATATTATAATACAAAAATATAAATTTATACCTTTTAAAAAAATTATTTAACTTGAGAGGCAAAAATTAAAGATCAATATGGGCAAAATGCAAATGACCCGTATTAACGCGAAAGTCAATTTCAAATAGGGCATTTAACCATGTACAATTATTACTACTTTCTCCGTTTCAAAAAAAGTGGTATAATTTAACTTGACACGAAATTTAAGAAAATAAAGAAGACTTTTGAATCTTGTGATCCTAAATTAAAGTTATGTCAAATATACAAATTTTTCCTTTAATCTTGTGACCTTAAACATGTCACATGAAAATGTGAAATTAAAATATTACCAAAAAAAGAAGATGTCATTCTTTTTTAAACAGACTAAAAAGAAAAATAGGTCATTATTTCTAAAACAGAAAGGTATATAAGAAGAGGGAAGAGCACACATGTCTCCGTCAATGTGTGTACTTCTCTGAAAAAACACTGAAGTTGAAGGGTATTTTGGTCATTCTTCAATTTGGGCTAATCCCTTTTCTTTTCTACATCAATTGTAAGCTGCCTCCATCTGCTCTCTGCTGGTCTTCTTTTCTTCTGATCAATCCTAAGCTACTCTCTGCTGGTCTTCCCTTCTTTCGAACTCCATCTGGCAGCTGCACTATTTTCCCTTTTTCGGTGGTTTTTCCGTTTTAATTTATTTGTCTTATTTTTAATTTTTTAAATATTTGAAAATAATGTAAAAAATATTATAAATCATGTTAATTGCCAACTTAAGATATTTGTAAAAAAACATATAAAAAATTCAATTCATTCATAAAATGAATCTATCTGTGTCACATAAAATGGGATAAAAGAAGTAACATGTAATATTTAATTTGGACACTATGTAGAAAGTATTGTAAATCTCAATAATTAACAACATTTGATTGACTCTTAAAATTTTATTTGTGCTACATACATTGTGACAAGAGAAGTAATATATATTATTTAAAAATTACGTAAAAATACTATGAATTACAATAATTAACAACTTAAAATATTTAAAAGTCATATTAAAATTTAATTAACTATCTAAATTTTATCTATATTACATAAAGTGAGACAAAAAAATATCAGATATTGGGTCCGTGTTAACACGGGCACCGTGCCTAGTTATGTTAAAAAGAGTAAGCATTTTAACTATTTTTTTTAATCAATAAATAGAGGTTGTCCCTAAAGCCAAAGGTAACTATTTTGAACTGTATTGACATTATTAATTGGTACGCCAAAGGTAACTATTTTGAACTGTATTGACATTATTAATTGGTAGGCCAAAGGGTAGCTATTTTGAACTGTATTGTTATTGTTTTATGGTAGGCCAAAGGGTAGCTATTTTGAACTGTATTGCCATAATTAGTTACTCCATATAATAAATAAAAGATAATAGTAAAAAACATATATAAAATATTATTATTTTCTCAAATCTTATAATTGAACAATCAAATGTTTCTATTTTTTATTTAAATAATCATCAACTATTTATCAAATTGCCAAATTTACAGATGAGACAATTAGTGTTGTTGTAGTCAGTAGAGAATCCATAATTTTCATTAAGGAGTTCGAAAAATAAAAATGTAATGCTTGAAATTTGAACTTGGAATCCCAAAGTAAATTTTGAAATGTCTAAACCACTGAGTCAGCCTCTAATATTATATTCAAGAAAAGTTTTAAATCTATATATATACATTAAAAAATTCAAATAATATTTCTATATAGTGTATTTGTTGTTAAGGAAGCTCGGGTGAACCCCGTGCTAAGATCTGCCCCTGGCTGCAACAGTGATAATCAACAATATTTTCTTTGTTTTAATATGTTTGTCTTATTTTTTTTATTAGTCCGTTTAAAAAAAATGTCTCATTTCCTTTTAAACATTTTTTCAGTTACAACTTTCTACGTGACATCAGACATGGTTAAGGCTTAAGGGTAGTACGAGACCTACATATACATATCTTTAATTTATTAAGAGCATAAGATTCAATTATATTTTTTTTTAAAAACTTCGTTTAAAGTTAAAAAAGGACAAATAGATTTGAAGCATTCATAGAGCATACGTGTTTAATTTTCCAGTGTTGAGCTTTATGTCCAAGTTTTTTTTTTTCTTTTCTTGTAGGAGCTAATTGTACGTATCAAGTGGATTGACTTTTAATCAAATTGGACCTTAAGGGTCGTTTGATGTGAGGGATAATATCAAATAGTTCCGGGTTTAAATTATAGTATCGCTTATTTTGTTGTTTGGTTGGCAAGTTCGGGATAACTTATCTTGGAATTAATAATTAGTACCGGGATAAGTTATCCCTCTCCTTGGGTGGTATAGTAATCCCGGGATAACTTATCCCGGGATAAAATAGGTAAATGACAAAAATGTCTCTTTCAACCCTTTTGTTATATCACTTTTTACATTAATGAAGGACATTTTTGTAAACAAATAAATTGTTCTTAAAATTTGTTATTTTGAATACAACAAACCAAACACTCAATAAAAAATAATCCAACACAACTTATCCCATCATAACTAATCCCAACATAATTTATCCTAACATAACTTATCCCATCATAACTCATTTTCAAACCAAATGATCCCTAAAGTTATATAATATCCTACGTACAATATATACAGATTTAGTGCTGGACAAGTTAGTAATGGTTGTCAGAAGATAAGCAAGCTGTATTTAATAATTATCTATATCTATCAAACTTTTTAATTCTATCAAAAAATTAAATGCATTCATACTGAAGATAAAACAAGTTAGTAAGATTTGAAAATTTTATGTAATATTGATTATTTGAAAATATAGAGCTTTTTCTGGGATTCAATGGGCGAAAGAATATCTACTAATGTTAATTTCTGGGTGTTAAGCATAAATTTCTCTCAATCCCACTTAGACTAGGCTAAAACGATATAGTAGGGTGTATGCGTGAATGAGAAGGCTTAGGTTGACTAAATATCCCTTAATCTCACTTAGAATAGACTAAAACGACATAATAGGCTGCATGTATTTGGTAAAAAAAACATTTATCGTAAAATAGGCGCATTCTTTAGATATACTTATTTTCTTATGTTTGGTATACAAGTAAAAAATATTATTTTACAAACATTTAATTTGAATACAGCTAAGACAAAATTATGAAGGATGGGGTCAAGATAGGTGACAGAGGTGGGTGGGGATTGGGATATGGGGTGGTAGGGGGCGGAGCTACTATATAGGGTAGGGTGGGTAGTTGTGAGGGTGTAAATTAAAGCATTTTACTAGTAAAAAAAATATACTATAATTAGATTACCAAAAAAAAAATCGCCAAAAATCCTAATATGATTACCAACATTATTATTCGAAACAAAAATTCTCTTTCCATTAAATTAATAGAATGAATAATTTTACATATCTTTTCAAAATTCCAATAATGAATTCTACCAAGTATTATTGAACAAGTCAAAGATCACATTATCAAATTTTCGAAATATATGTCATGTCTTTCAAAACCCAACAAAAAAACTACTTCACATTATTACATTTAAATGTACATACAAACATTTAAACGTGAACGTTAAATCATAGAGAAAGTAGATAAGTACTAGACAAGTTAGTAGTTGTCTTCATAAGCCAACTGCCAATGTCTGCTATAATGTCCTTTTCTAATTGAAATACATAATAACAAGCAAGTGGTATATTTAATGCTGACATAATATATATAGAGATAATGAGTGTGTCTAGACATCTACAACGACGTAAGCAGAATTTCATGAAAGGTGTCCAAATTTTGAATAGTAAACTAGAAAAAGAAATAACTCTACAGGGATTCAATCTTACATGCATCCTCGTAAACTTCTGCATCCAATTGTCACTGATCTACTCTTCACTTCACGTCAAATTTATACGTTTTTTAATATCTTACAGCAAGGAATTGATAAAGTAAGATTTAACTTATATATATTGTAATTTTTTGATGTAGTTTGTCCAATTGAACACTCTAACACCACCGTAGTGCTAGTGATATTGCCCGCTCTGAGCCTAGGTCCACACTACTTTAAATGTCACTAGTTGGTAAGGTCTGCTTATTTATATATCCAATATCTCTCTTGTGTTTTGTCGATGTGAGACTTCTTATCTTAAGATGGGTTTCACATACACCCTCTCTATGGACTCAACGTCTTAAACTCAGTTGAACTCAGGCCCACATCGACAAGACTGACACGTGAGTGACTTTGATACCATTTGTAACGGCCTAGCCCGCTAGCGATATTGTCAGCTATGGGTCTAGGCCCACACGACTTTAAAACACGTCACTAGTTGGTAAAACCTACTTATATACCTAACATATCTCTTGTGTTTTGCCGATGTGAGACTTCTTTGAGGCGTCACAGTAACTTCGCCCCCTGATCATCTGGACACTTCAATTTAATATAAGTATGTTTTACCAATAACTTCGAAAATGTACATCTACATATATACTCATTTAAAAGCGTATATTTTAGAGGATGAAGTGTTTATGAGGTTAACTTAAACCAAGTTAATTAAGATGTTTGAATGTACATTTTTGAAGTTGAATGTTTAATTGTCAATTAAGATCAATCAAGATTTTTCTTGGTATACATAGTACTGTGACGAAGCTAGCATTTGGTATTGTATAAAATTTATATATCAACACTTATAGAACGGCTTTCTACATAATATATTTTTCATTATGAAAAATATTAATTTTCAAGGAGATTTAACACAGTTTTTAGAGAACAAATCTTTATACGTGCATTTAGTTATAATTTATTGAATTTGTATTAACTTTTAATTAGTGGAGTAACATATCTATGATACTTCGAAGTAAAATAATTTAATATCTTTTTTTAACATTAAGAAATGAAAAAAAGATTTTTGAATAGTTTTTGCTATAAAAGTCAAATCATCTTTAAATGTTAAATATTGTTATAGGTATAAAAAAATCGATCGTTACAAAATTCAAAAAAGTGTCAAAAACAAACAAAATTGTTATAAAGAGGTCTGATTATAGTTTGGTTATTTAGGTATATTTTAGTTTGTGATGGCTAGTTTCTTTTAGGGTATTCAAGATAAGATCTTGATTGATATTACATCCAGATTGTAGTAAGTGTTGTCTTGTTTATATTAAGGAATTCATTTATAAGGTAGCGTGATTGAATATTAAGAGATCGAGTAGAGGCGAAACTATTGAAGACAAAATGCATTTTCCATTTTATTCTCAGTAATAAATTTTCTTGAAGAGTACAACCACCTCAATTGTAATTTGATGTAAACTCTATATGGATAAGTTTTTACCCAATATTATCAAAGCAAAGCATGTACACTTAAATAATTGAATAGTTGCGAAGCATGATATAGAGGAGACAAATTTTGCCATGTGTAAATTAAGTTTTAAAAAATATATATATTATATTTTTTATTTAAAAAATAAAGTTATTTGATACTTGTGTTATTGAGACATAATAAAATTTAGTGAATTTATCGGAATGTACACAAGCTACATCAAAGCTTTACAATCATAAAAAACAGAACATGAAAAGTATAATTTATTTTTGTTCCATCAATCACGTCTAAACGAAAAGCAAATTATAAGAAAATTAAATGACATCAAATTTCTTTCATTTCAATAATAATATTATTATCCGCGCTTCACACGATCTTAAATAATAAATTTATATTATCTAATAATAGTGTCATAAATTTTAAAATTCATTATTAGTTTATAATTTAATAATTAATCATCTTTACACAATTCTTCTAACATTTCTATATAAAATCCTTTAGTAGAAAGAATTTGTTAAAAACATTTTTCACTTCCATTAAAAACTTTTCGACCTAATATGGATAAACTTCTTTGACTTAAAATTTAAAAAATAAATATGAAAAGGAGAAAATATTGGTAATATATAAAATAATAAGTATGGAACTTAAGATTGTTGACACCCAATTTTGGACCTCCACAATATACATTAATCATCGAGCTTCTTCAATTTAAACGATTTAAAATAATTAGTTTTATAAAATCTCAAAAATAGTTTGCAAGTTATTTTAAATATTTTTTTCACTTTTTATAAAAAAATTTAAATAATATTTATGTTTTAGATAATTTTATATATAATTAGTACATTTTATAAATATTCGAAAATCATCTCAAAAAAAAAGATTTTGTTTTTTTTAAATATTTTATCAAATTAGTTTAGTTTAAGTTACGATTATATTTTTTATTTTATTTTTTGAAATAATTTAGTTTATAATTAAGTTAATTATTTTTATTGTGTTAAGATTAAGAAGCTCGTTAGTTAATTATATTAATTCGTCTTATTTGAGTTTTAGCCAATTTTTTTTTTATTTAAATTCAAATGGCTATTTTCTTAATCTCAATCGGCTATAATTGAAATTCATTTTAATGAACCCAGTCCAACGAACGCCAGCTCGCACGCGTCCCTCTCTCCTTATCCTCTCGTACAAGCAATGTACTCGAATCAGGTGTTGCAATCTCATGTGTTCTTCGTCCTTGCTTGAAATCGTGCAGCTCCTATCAATTTTACGTTGCCTTCCAACGTTCTCCTTAAGAAGAATTCGAATTTTGAATTCAAAATGGTTCCGATTTCCCTCTTTTCAATCCTAATTCCCATCTATATAAACCTCCTCTCTATTCATTGTTGGGGGTTGGGGGAAAAAAAGTTAAGTTTATCTTGAACAATCAACCTTTACACTTAAGAAATTCTAATACAATTTTCTAGTTCTAAGTTCTAAAAAAGGACTCTGTTTGAAGCCGTTTCGGATATTCTAATCTATTGCTCAAGTTTTGAAGTCGTATTTGGTGTAGAATCGCTGCTCCCCTGTTCGATCCGTCCCTGTTTCGCTGCTCGAAAAAAGGTATCACCTTCTTCTTCATAATGTTCTTTCCACCTCTGCTTCTATCTCGAAATGACTCTTTAATGTTTGAAAAGTTTTTACTTTGTGTTTGTTTGCTGTTAGTTGCTATTTAGTTTAGGATATTTCGATATGATGTATATATTCTTAGTCGTTTCCTTGAGTCGGCATAATATCGAGCTAAGGCTTTGGTTATTCGCTGTTATCTCTCTGATATTTTATTTGAAGTTCTGTTTTGTTGATTTACCTTATTGAGCTTGCTTCTTGATTGTCGTTGAATCTGTTTTATTCCGTAATACTCGACACCATATCTTTCATTCTTTCAGCTCAAGTTGAACGAATGAACTAAGATGTCAATATTCTGAGTTCGTGTGTTGTATTTGCTGTTGTTTCGATTTCATATGTCGCATCTGTGACTGTTCGTTTTAATTATTTACTTGGTTGTTTTGTTGAGTCATTATTGAAGTGTAGGCTTTATTTTCCATTCTCCAAAATCAACATCTTAGTTGTCGTATTGTTAGAATCCATGTTAAAGTCTATTTGCTTAAACTTGATCCAAGAATGGGGGTTAATAATAGATTTCTAAGTTCTGTCGCCTCCCCCTCTTACTGTTCCGAGCTTGTTTCATCTTAACAATGGTTAGTTGCGTATGCTGTTATTTCTTATCTTGATTCCGTTTAGGTGTAGGAACCTTAAAATCAATCAATATAGTATGCTTGTGTCACAGTGTGTAATTGTGTTACTGGTAGCTTATTAAATTTTCCTTATAGTATGTCTTTATGTTTATTTCTTTAGCTTTGGTGGGTATTGTATATTTGAATCTAATATGCATGAGTTTTAAATTATTTCTTATTGTTAAGCTCTTGTTCACTTGTATATAATGTGAGAGTCCAAGTTTTGATGTTATCTGTAAAAGTTTTTCTCATCTAAATTAGTAAATGCTTGTCCTCTCTGTTAAGTTGAGCTCGTGGGTTGCTTTTGTCAACCATGAAAAGGGATTGATCCTTATCAAGTTTATTTTTATGGGGAGTGATGTAGTAATATTTGTTTTCTAGTGCAAAGTTTGAATTTTTGTTTGGTTGATTATATTAGTCTAATTTTACTGTACTGTGAAGAAGGAAGATTACGTGTTAGTAATTTCTTTTACCAATTTGAGGTCAACAGTAACCTAGTTGAGTCGTTTGTTTGTCATGTCATTGTTTCTTTTTCTTTATTGGAGTTATTGTCCCGAAAGTGTTTTATTGCCCCATTTATCATGAGTATTACTTATGTATTTTATTAGTTTTGCCGCAGGTGAAATCTGTCTGAGTTCATTATGAATTCCTATCGCCTTCCCTTTGCATTTCGGGAGGGCCATAAAGGCTTAAATTACGCCTTCATCGAGTCTGCCAATCCTAAAAAATTGACGAACATGAATTGGAGCTGATACAGATTTGTGTACACTAGGCGTAGTATACGAAATGAGAAAAAGGGCTAAAAGGCCCATTCTTCATTTTAAAAGTTGTATTTTGTTACTTTGGGCCTGAGCCCTTGTCATTTTAATTGTTATTACGTGTTAGTTTAGGACAGGTGGGAACATTGGGCCTAAGGTTCAAAAGAAAAATATTTTCTTTATGTTAGACTAAGACAGGTGCAGGTGGTATGAATGGGCCAAAGGCTCAAAACGAGATTCGGCCCAAGTACTGGCCCTGGCGGACAAACGACCAGTCTTGGGCCCAAAACTCTCTCTCTCTTTATTTTATATGTTTCATATTTGTTTAATTGTTTATTTGCTAGTCGATTTTAAAGTTGTCCTAATTCGATTTCCCCAAAAAGATAGTCGTTTCTAGATTTTTTAAAGACTAAATAATCATACTTATTTTACTACTTAAGTTACTTTGAAAAAATATTTTATTTAAGAAATCCCTTATACTATATCTCCCTTCCCCTTAAAAAATAATAATAAATAATTCAAGTCTTAAGTTGTTTATTTCCTAAACTTGTCAAACATACTTTTATTTTAAAACCAATTAGCCAAATAGTTAATTATTGGATAATCGCATGTAAGCGGATGTTCTAGATGCTTTAAAACCCTTCCTAGAACATTAATATGAACCCCGAACCCCCTTTAGTATTTTCATTAGATTTTCTGTTTTTAATCTTTTGAAAAAGTAGTTTTCTTAATTTTTCTTTAAAAATTAGGTGACGACTCTTAAAATCAGTCTAAGTTTATTTTTAAATCAAACAAAGATGTCGTAAGTTTTTTTTTCCTTCCTCTAAAATTTACTTATTTCTTGGTATAAGTTGTTTATAATTTTATTTATATAAGTAGAAAAAAATGAAATGAAATGAAACAAAGGAAAGATCAAATAAATTTATAGTCATTCATAATATCAAATTTCCTAGTATCTTTTTATTTTTCTGGCACATGTCTTTTTCTTTTCATTTATTTTCTGTAGTATATAATTATTCAATTTTCTATTCAACTTCAATATTTCAATATTTAAGATATTATTTGAAGAAAAAAGAAAGAGAGAAAATATAAAACTTGCAATATCATTAATGACAAACAATAAAATCATAAAAGTAATAGTACACAATTATTTTGTTATATTTCATGAATTCAATGCTAATTATTATTATTTTGACCGTGCATGTAACACCCCGTATGCTAGAAGGACCAAAATGCAAATTTTCAGAAGTTGCAGGTGCCACCTACAGACTGTAGGTGGGGTTCGTGGCTGGCCACCTGCAACTCCCTCCCCAGAACCCCAGAAAATTTTTGCTAAGTCCAACACCACCCCAGGACCTACGGATCGTAGGTGGGACCACAGTCCGTGGTCCAGACCTCCTAGAACCCATCCTCTGAAGCCGAACGATGGCTGATCAGGACGGACCGTAGGTCCATTCATTGTCCGTCGGTCAGGCTCGTCGTTGGCCCCGAAAGTTTTAAGTCAGGGGTCGTTTGGTCTTTTTCCCTATGCGTTTGGCACCTAAACTACGTCGTTTTGGTCAGTTTAAGCCTAGTAACTAAATCATAACTTACCCTAGTCAATTTATTCTCCCAAAATCTATCAAACCAGAGCAAAAGAAGAAGAAAATAGTCGACCAAAACCATTGCAAGAACACAACAAGTTCCCTTCAGTTCCAACCCCGAAATTGAAAGATTTCTCCGTGAAATTCATTACCAGGTATGTGGGATTTCACTAGTGGGTTCCTTTCATCCACTAGGTCCCTAGAAGTCAGTCAGATTCTTGATTCCCTTCATATTATCTAGACCTAGGGTTTCTCGAACTTTAGAATATTGTTGTGATTTAGCTGTTAGTGTTTTACTCAAAAAGTAAATAAAAGAAAAAATGACTAAGTTTTCAAAAAATTGATTAAACTTATGATTTAAGAGAAATCGAATTTAAAAAAGGACAGAGTCGCCACTTGATTTTTTAGTAAAAATCAAGAAAAAACTTGAGGTTTTCAAAAGACTTAAACAGATAAAATCAATTGAAAAGGGTTCGAGTTCAATGTACATTCTGAGAAGGTGTTAGGCCCTCGGAATGCCCGCTAACTTGCGATTGACCGGCAATTTGACTAATTTTTGAAAGTTTAACTAAGTAAAAGGAAACTCATTTTTATTTATTTATATTTTTTATTAATGTGGTTATTATCATTTTAATTATCTTAAGGGAAGTAGGACTAAAGGGGGGTTTTTCTAAAGGGAAAATAACTTACGTTACAAGACAACTAATAAAATTAAAGCTAGGTATAAAACATAAATACTTTAATTTAAATATATATATATATATAAAATAAGTGAAATGGCTATCTTGGGGAACTTAGTTAAATTCAACCATAAAAAAAACAAATAAAGTTAGTTTATCAATAACAACATAAATATAAATAATAATAGAGGGGAAAGAAATAATTAGACTTGGGTTTTTGGCCCAAATCGAATTAAAATCGCCTTTTGGCCCATCTGTCTTAAAGTCTAAAGAAAACCAAAATCGTGGGTTTTGGCCCATTTCTATTCCTCCTGCTATGCAAATATTGGGCTCTGGCCCTCTTTTCAGCCAGTTAGACCTGTGCTTCAATTTTGAGCTTTGTATTTTCTGCATTTTACCCTGTTCATCAGTCTTTCCCGAAAGAGGAGAAATAGAATGCAAAGCCGACTTGAAGAAGATGCAATTGGGCCTCCATGGCCCACTTGGAATGAGAAAAGGAAGGTAATGGAGTTCGATGAACTCACTCGAAATCACATGAAGCAAATAGGGAAAGAAAGAAGGATTAACATTCATATTCATAATGATGAAACTTGCAAATAAATTTAAATTAATCGATAATCGAAACAAGCACACTAATGGCGTAATAACAATGCATTTTAACACTCATTCATTAATCATGTGATACCCTCTTGCTTCCAAGTTAAGGCTAATTAATCTAATATTCCTTTCCCCTTCAAAGACACAATTTGCAGGAACTAAGCATCAATGAACGGTTGTACTAAACAAATTCTAACAATTTAAGGAAAAAGAGACATTTAGAAAAAGCAGTAACCCCAACAACAATGAAACATTCTAATTAAATTCGAAAGCGATATCTATCCAAAACAAAAAAGCTACTGATCTAAGTTAAAATGCAACATTCATGTCAAAAATGATATCATAAACTCAAGACAAAAGATATTCAAAGAAAGAACCTTAGAATCATAGCACCTTATCATTTTCTTAACACTTTAACACCCAAAAGCATTTGAATTAAACTTATAGAAATAAGAAAAGAAAAAGGGGCAGCGGGTAATGAAGCAGGCAAATAAACTCTATACAACACTAAAAAGCTAGCAACATGCTGGAAAATAAATAAGAAACCAAAGCTAGACAGGTAGAGAATTACGAGTATGAGGAGCAATCGAGATATTAACCACGAAAAGCAAGTCATCAAACCGATTCTCAACATCACAGAACGAACTCATATTTAGGCATATTCCAAAAGGCATGGACATTCTTCTAAACAACGAATGAAATTTTAAAGTATATGAATACTAAGACGAGATCATAACAACATAAGAGACGAGTACAAATCGAGGTACTTGAAATTCATAATAGGAATGAGAACAACAGAAATATTCATAATAATCTAAAACAGTAGACATAATACAACTTATTGGACTAACAGAATGACCGAACGGAAATCGCTAAAGAGAATAATTACAACTAAATTCATTTTGCGAAAATGACCGGCAAGTTAAACTAAAGTAGATCGAGATTGGAGGAATTTTTACCTTTTTGAGGGCAGTGAGCTGAGACAAGAACGAGCAGAGAACGATTCCACCACTACAAGGAGACTCCTATCACGCGAGCTAGACTCGGGCAGCAAACAAGGAGTCCAAACGAAAACCCGAACAATGAAGTTCCCAAAACTTTAGACAAGAAAATTTCCAAGAATTTATTTGATATAAATTCGACTATACCGAATTCTTTTGGAAGCTATTCTTTTTGTAGGTAAATGGCCAGACCTTTCTGTATTTTTTGCTCAATTTTTCTCCACCCCCTTCCTTCCAATCACAATGAATAAGAGCAAATATATAAAAACGAAAAAGTAGGTTTCGAAAAAAATGGGGGGAAAGGGATGAAAATCCGGACAAGAAAGGGCTCATTCCCAATTTAAATTTCAAAATTCTTTCAGAATTAAGGAGAGACACCTTTTCTTGCAATTTTCGTCCCATTCCGAAAGATGAAAGGGGAGAAAACGCGTGCCTCTTTCTTTGCTGTACCAGTTCTGGGTTTCTTGTCGCTGGAGGAGAAGAAGAACAATACGGGGTCATTTTGGTCATACCGTAGTATTTGCTGTTGTTATTTGGAATTGTATGTTGGGGTGCTTATTACAAAAGAAGTGGGTATTGGATTTGAAAGTGGGTTGTTGAGATTTGTTATAAGAATTGGGTTAGCTACGGGATGTAATGAGTTGGGCTAGAAATTAGGCCCAAAATTGGACTAAGAGGAGTTGAAGAAATTGGTTGGATTGGAATTGAGAAATTGGCCAATTGGATTAATGACTTAGCTAAATTGAGTTAATTAGTAAATTCGACTAATAATTAAATAGGACGAATTAATATAATTAATTAATGAACTTCTTAATCTTAACGAAATAAAATAATTAACTTAATAAACTAATGATTCAAAAATATAAACTACTAATTAACTTAATAAAATATTCAAGTAAAACTAAAAATCTTTTTAAACGATTTTTGAATATTCCTAAAATAAACTAATTATATACATAATTATTGTCTAAAAATTATAATAAGCGACAAAACTTATTTAAAATAACTTGCAAACTATTTTTATTTTTTTTATTGAATTTTTTTAAAAAAAAGTAATTATCTTAAATCGTTTAAAATTGGAGAAGCTCGATGATCAATCTATATTGGGGAGGGTCAAAATTGGGTGTCAACAGTTAGAATATCCCTAATCAAATTTTCATGTTGTCGTAATATTGTTGCTTAGTTCCTTGCATGAAATTCAGAACCCTAGTTGTGTAGATTCGTCTAGTTCATGAATTACACTAGCTAGGACAGATAAATATATATACATGCCTTAGTTTTCAAATGTTTCACTATCAGTATTTATTGTTGCATATTCAGTTAGCATGTCAGAATATTGAGCTATCCAGTATATTTCAGTTATGTTGTATTGTACACATTTCCAGTTGGGAGTAGGCTTAAAACCGAGTTGGACTAGGGCCAGTCGCCCCTCATAGTCCCAAAACTACGTTCCCCGTAGGTTTGTAAGTCCCCTCTGTGGGCATCAATTTTAGTGATCACGCCAGCATGCCTCTATACCTTTGGCAAGGTATATTGCGTCCTCTCGATAGAGTGTATACTTCGGACTCCACGTTTAGCTCACATGTATGTCGGTTAATAGTAGCTCCCACAGTCAGATTCTAGTGCATTGACCAAGTTCCCAGTTATATTTCAGTATTCAGCTTCAACATGTTATGTACTTGGTCATTGCATTCAGTTAGTTCATATTCAGTATATCTCAGTATCTTTATCATGTTCAGATTATATCATTGCTCAGTATGCTTTGTTCATTTATATGTTTGTTCAGTTTTATCCTATTCTGAATGCTCAGTACCTTTCAAGTACTGACACATACTCTGCGCTACATCTTTTCGTGATGTAGGTTCATGTCCTCAGCATTCAGATCACGTGTAGATCGGTTCCCGATCCGTATTCAACAGCATCATTGATGAGTCCTCATTCTTTGAGGAAGATAGACATGTTCTTTTACATTAAGTCTTTCATTTTTAGTTTCAGTTTTGCTAGAGTTAGCTGGGGGTATGTCCCAACATCTCTAGTTAGTTAGAGGCTTATTTCAGAGATAGACAGATTCAACTTTAATTTTTTGAGTTATAGTCCAGTGTTACTAACTCTTATCCAGTATTTATATTCAGACTAGTATTGGGTATTCCCCACTATTTCAGTTTATCTCATGTTTTAAGCTTCCACACAATATCTCTTATTTCAGTAAATGTTTGTATGCTTATGATATGCCAATTTAGGGTTAGCTTGGGGTCACTCATGATCCTAGTTCTCGTGTTTACGTCAAAGGGGTAGCCTCGAGGTGTGACAGTGCCAAAATAAGTGTTATATGTATTGGAATATTAAATGAAAAATACATAAATATTAAATCATTATAGAAAAATAAATAAAATATTAAAAGCTTTTGATTTTGAATGGAAAATAACCATTAATCATATTACAACAATAATATATCTAGTCAAAGAAGGGTTAAACGTATATATAACCTTAAAATCATGAACTCCCTAACTTGAATGTTAAATTACTATAATACCCCAACTTAAAAGAACCAATTTAGTATATACTCTATATTTTATTTTATATTATATTATATTTAATTATTTATTTGTTCTATATTATATTAAAAGCTTACACCTTTTCACATAGATGGTTAGTGACTTCTTTAAAGGGTAGCGATTTTTTTAAAAAAAGTTGTCACTTTGTTGATGAGTTATGACATTTCTGAATGGTTGTAATTTTTTGTTTGAAGGGTTGTGACTTATCTGATATGGCACGATAAGCACCTTTTCATACCATCATTTGTTGTCTATAAATAGAGGGGTTTCCTCACATTTTTAATCTATGAATTTTGTAAGATTTATATTCTTGTTCTTCTTAAAACAAGGTAGATTGTGAGAATTGTTCAATTATGCAATTACACTATTTTTGTGGGTAAATTAGACATATTAAAAAAATTAATGCAACAAGAAGAATTGAATAACTTAACTTCAAACGAGAAGACTATCTAGATAATCAGTATATACTCATTTTCATTGCTATAAATATACTTTTGCAGCAAATTATACTTGACAAGAAGTTCAATGATTTTATTTTGCAGAAACTACAAGTTGGTGTTCAAGTTGTGAAAAACCTCAAGCTATTGGAGAAAAATGATTTGATCGAAAACTTGTTTGAAGAGTCCAAAT
>JAJOOE010017532.1:0-18769 GCA_036250405.1 Solanum raphanifolium
TATACAGCTAAACAAGTTTCCGGTAACTTCCGAAGCACATTTTTAAGAACTTTTTGGGTCAAATTCAAATATAATCATTTCATTAAGTTCTCAACTCCAAACTCACATGTGAGGCTCTAGTTTCACTAGTTCGTTTTTAGGGTCGTTATAGTAGCGGTTGATTTGATCCAACTTATTTATCTATTTCGGAGTTGTGGTGAAATCCTGCTTTCCGGATCACCACTAGTCTCCATCTATCATTAAAAGTCTTTAACTTTCCTTTCAAAGACTTGAGATGTATTTCAGATTCTAGAATTGAAATAGATGCTCTTTATACTTATGCTACCAAATTTTTAGAAATTCTTTGTTGTTTTCTATCATTTATGGTCTACTTTCCTTCAGAAGTCTTGTATGTGTTAGTTCTTTCGGCTTACACACCATTTTTGGGGTTCTCGAAGTGTGTATCATCATGACCTCGACTTTTGAATCGTGACATTCATAACTGGTACGTTATTATTGTATTAAATTTAAACTCTTTTTCATTTTATTGTTCAATTAATTAAATGATATCCCCATTTACCTATTCGGTCTATGATTAGGACCACAATTATTTTCATTTTAGAGAGGAAGCAAAGTGCGCTTTACAATTTTTTAGGAATGACAATGAAGTGGGATGAATGCGAGACAAGACAACTTGATTAGGGTAGGTCTAGCTTCAACCAAGCTAAATTTATTGGGTTTGCTTAGGTTCGAGCGGTCCAGATTCTACAGTTTTATCCAATGATTTAATTCAAAATAATATTCTTAAGCTAATTAAGATTGTTTTCTTTAAAAGTATTTAATACTTATAAAACAAATTGATCATTGAACTATTCATGATCAATTCTAATAGCTAGTTAAAAAAAAAAAACTAGTTCAAAATGACACGACTTTTCAGGGTTAGATTAGTTTCGGACATTGATAGTACGACTATGTTTGTGTGAGTTAAATTTTATGATAAACCTTGTCCAATATTGACTCCTTTATATAGTTGATTCGATTCAATTTTTAGATCATTCTAATATTTAGCATCTTTATAGCAAAAGGTGTTTGGGGTGACGATTCAAACTATAAACGTGTTATTGAATTTTTTAACTCAAGTGTCAAATAAAGATATTATAGGGGAGGTCGGGTATTCAACAATTTCATGGAGTTGGACGATATAACTATTTTTTAAAATTTAATTACTTGATGTTTTCAAAAGGTTTAATCACAAATGCATGTTTTATTCCGAGTCGTTTCAATTAATAAGTGACTTGTGTTTTTGGACATGTAATTTTGATGTTGTTTTTGTCATGTCGAATTGTCTTGAGCAGTTAATTTTCAAATAATCGTACGATCAACTTACATGTGTTGCAAAATATCAATCCAGTAATCGAATAATTTTTCTGAACAACGCTAATGATATTGTGTAGTAAACAATTATTTGATAAATATCATTAAATATGAACTATGTGGTTTAATTGGTTGACTGGTTCATTGGAAAACTCTTTACAAATAGTTAAAGCACAAAATTCACAGCTAATGAACTTTAATATGGGCCAAAAAAGTGGCCGGTCCATGCCATTCTTACATATATTTATGGGTTTTTTTGGTTGGTCAAACTGTAAAAAAAAAAAGAAAAAGGAAAAGGCCAAACACATATACAGACCCTTAAAGTTGTCCCTAAATTTCATTTTGACACTCTAACTCAATCTTATTCCATTTTAACCCTTTAACTCCAATTTTTATGTTTCATTTTGGCACTTCTAAGTGATGTGGCAGAGTGTGTGCATCACACTTTCACTGAGAGAGTGAAATACAAAAAAAAAAAAAATTAAAAAAATAATAAAAGATTAACCCTTCATCTCTATTCTTTTTATCTACCATTTAAACACAAAATACTAATTTTATGATTTCTTTATTTCTATATATGCTCTCCAACTGTAATTTTACATTTTAAAAATCTTCGTTCATCCGTTAGTTATTGTAAAAAAATCAAATTGATGGATGATCATTGATTTTTTTTAAAAGTAACAATTTCTTTTTGAGAGTTTTCCTGTATTTTTGCATGAAAAACAACTGACGAAAGTGCGTCGATTTTCTTTCTGAAGAAAATCAATGACAACCCAACGAAGTCTATTGAGTTTCAACATTTTTTATAGTGTTATTAATTAGCAATGAACATGAATATTTTTTTTACTCGCATTTAGTTGAATGAAAAATTAGAAAGCTGGTATTTAAGTTAATCCAAATAGATTAGATATGAAAAAAAATATGTGGTGTTATTTAATTAAATTAATTGTTTTAAAAAGAAAATCAACACACTTTTTATGAAGAAACTTTTTATGTTGTATTTTTAATGACAAGTTTCTTCATTTTTATTTATGTTCTTCATTTCCACTTTTTCATTTTAAGAATCAACGTCATATCTTTTTTTTTTTTTTTAAATAATGAATGAACATCAATTGTTTTTTAGAGTTTCTGTACATTATTGTGTGAAAAACAATTGACAAAAGTGTGTTGATTTTCTTGTTAAAACAAATAATTAAATTAAAAAACACCACATATTTTTTTTCATATCTAATCTATTTGGACTAACTCAAATATCAGCTTTCTAATTTTTCATTCAACTAAATACGAGTAAAAAAAACTCATGCTCATTGCTAATTAATAACACTATAAACAAATGTTGAAACTCGATAGACTTCGTTGGGTTGTCATTGATTTTCTTCAGAAAGAAAATCGACGCACTTTCGTCAGTTGTTTTTCATGCAAAAATACAGGAAAACTCTCAAAAAGAAATTGTTACTTTAAAAAAAAATCAATGATCATCCATCAATTTGATTTTTTTACAATAACTAACGGATGAACGAAGATTTTTAAAATGTAAAATTACAGTTGGAGAGCATATATAGAAATAAAGAAATCATAAAATTAGTATTTTGTGTTTAAATGGTAGATAAAAAGAATAGAGATGAAGGGTTAATCTTTTATTATTTTTTTAATTTTTTTTTTTTTGTATTTCACTCTCTCAGTGAAAGTGTGATGCACACACTCTGCCACATCACTTAGAAGTGCCAAAATGAAACATAAAAATTGGAGTTAAAGGGTTAAAATAGAACAAGGTTGAGTTGGAGTGGCAAAATGAAATTTAGAGATAAGTTTAAGGGTCTGGATATGTGTTTGGCCAAAGGAAAAATTACTTAACTAGACATGCATCACTACCATATATACTAATTTTACCTCTACTTTCAAACAATTACATATATTACTACTTTTAATATTTTATACCATATATTTTAAAGATACAATCAAAGATACCCACATCCCTTAAAATTAGGATTGATTAATTATCTTATATTTAAACTCCACAATTAATGTTTTAATAACAACCAATCTCTAACCCTATCAATATCTCCCCCACCCCTACTAATTAACATTAGTAACCTTTTTACTCCTAAAATTTTTTCTGCCGCAGCCAACCAGAAGTTATGTGCAAGTTGTTCATCAATTTCTTGCTTCTTACCCTCTTGAAATTAAATGTATCAATGCATATTCATATAATTAATCTATAACCTTTTGTTTTCATATTGTTACTATCCAGAGATCGGATGACGACAGAGGCGATTAAGAGGTCGAAAGGTCCAATTGGGTGAGTGTTTATGTTGAATTTTGGGTAGATGTGACGGAGGTCCGTCGGATCTAAGCACAATGAGCAACATCAACAAATTAAAAAAGTGAAGCAAACACCGCCACTGTGAGATACCGTGACCAGCCATGAACGTAATGAGAAAATTTCAATGAGTGGAGATTTACACATGTTATTGACACATTATTGATGTATATGACACATAATTAAGATACAATTATATGTATCTAGTACTTATCAATGTATCTTATTAAGTATGCATGTATCTAATCTTTCTTGGGTATTAATTTTGATTTTTTTTTTTTTGGATTAATGATACGATAGATACTCTATAGTCGTGATTTGTTCCTAAATTCATGTGTTTCAATCACATTACATATTTAGATACACATAATTAGATGTAGATGCTTACCAATATGTATTCGAGATACATGTTTTTGGATATAACGTATGAAATTGATATTTGATACATCAAATTAATACTAGATACATGCAAATAGGTACATGAATTTAATATTAGATCATATAAATAGGTACATGAAATTAATACTAGATACCGTACACTTATGTAGCTAGATGCTTATTTTATTGGATACACCATATATTGATAATAGATACATCAAATTAATGAATTCATTATTTTAAGGAAATTAAGTTGAAATTAATCAAATTTCATAACCAAAATATACTATGTTTTTATCCTTTATTAATAATATTAATGAATTTATTCTATTCAAAGAGTAATAAAATGAAATTAATTAAACATAGATACACTCCTTGATTTCCGCCTTATATTAAGGGATTTGATTAATATTTCCAAAATTAATTAAACATGTATTCCGATTTTTAAAATCATCGGATACGTGTTCTGGCGAATAATGATACATGTATCCAAAGGAAGAAGTATGGTACAAGAAGTAATATTGGAAACTGTCGTGAATTCTAATAATTAGGACCAAAACTAGGGGGATTTATGTAGTTTTCATTTAACCAAATAACATATGTACACCTGTTAGTTTATTTTGGACTCAAGAACTAATTCTTGAGAGATCACCTATCAATCTATACTTAGTAATTACTGAAATTAGTCTAGACAGGAATGCGTATTTAATTGATCAAGAATTGATTTCCACTTCGGTATAAACTGTTCCCTGATGTGCAATTAGAGACATATTTCATTTAATCTCTTGGCAGTAGGTGTGCACTTTTATGCGAGTGATCCACTTTTATGGGTTCTATTGGTACCCATTGTAGTTCATCCTCCTAGCTATTTATATGTCTAGGACTTTTCATCCACGTCAAGAGTGAACCCAATATCCTGGTGAAATCTCTTTTGGGAAACTTACAAAAATAACAAGCATTAGGCCTTAAATAGGACTCTATAACTATAGTTTGCTTAATTATCGATAATAGCAAAATGTTAGGGAAAGAGAGATGAGAGAGGTGAGCGAGATCTAGGAGAAAGGGGAGAAAGTGTATTTTTAGTTGATTTTGGAGAAAAAGAATACAAATAAAAACTGATTTGTATCAAAATGAAGGAGAGAGGTGAGCGAGATCGAGACAGGGAGGAGAGAGAGGAGCAAGATCGAGAGAGGGAAGAGAGATGACTGTATTTTGTATTTATTTTGCATTGTATTTTATATTTATTTTGTATCAATTGTATTTTGTATTTATTTTGCATTGTATCCCGTGTTTATTTTGTATTAATTGTATTCGAAATACAACGAACACAACTGTATTCATCCTCTCTTTGATTGGATACAAAAATATTTGACAGAATACATATGATATTCGTATGAATACAAATACAATTGATACAAAGATATAAAATACAATTTGTTTGAATTCAATTGAAATAAAATGCAAAACTCTCACCTATATTTGATTAAATACAATTGATACCTAATAAATTTGAATGTATTTCTTCTTATTGACATATGAGTGAAAAACCGAGAGAGAGGCGAAGGCAGGATAGAGGGCAGGAGAGAGGAGAGGGCAGGAGAGAGAAAAGACAAGAGGGAGAGGGGACAACGAGAGAGAGAAGGGGACAAGAGAGAGGAGAGGGCAACATATAGGGAGGGGACTAGAGAGGCAAGGGAGAGAGGAGAAGTATTTGCTATTAAAACAATATATTGTTGTTTTTTTGTAATTTTTTGAAACTTTAACTATTTTCCATAAATACATTGCTAATTTTTTACTAGTTTAATAATTGGAAAATTGTGCATTATAACAAACTATTAATTCAAAATAAATGGTATAGCTATAGTTTCATTTAATTCCAATTCGTAGCAAACACATTGCCATTCGTCTCTCTCCCTTGAATCTCGCTCGCCACTCTCAATTCTCTCCCTCGCCTCTCTCACTTTATACAAACACAAATGTATAAATTGTGTTTGTGTTTGTATAAAGTGAGAGAGACTGTATATACAAATATAAATACACATCTCTCCATCCTATACATTTATAATTATACTAATACAAATCTTCCCATTCCCATTTCTCTTTCGCCTTTCTCTCTCTCGCTTTATACAAACACAAATTATACAAATTCAATCTATAATTTATGTTTATATAAAGCGAGATAGATATTTGATATACAAATACAAATGTTTTAACTCGATTCAATTGTATATTAACTCAATTCAATTATATACAAATTCAAATTTTATGCAGATATACAAGCACAATCATTGATACATATACATAGTAGTTACATATATACAATTATCTAACTGATATGCATATAAAATTCACCTCTCTCCACTCTCTCGCTCGCCTCTCTCCTCTCTCTCTCTCTCCTAATCTCGATCGCCATTCTAGCCTAACACAAAGAACATATACATATACAAATGCAATTTTCATAGATACAGACGCCCGATTTATACAAATCACTGCAATTTATATAATTCGCTGCAATTTATACAAACATAACTGCTTTGGAGCGCAAATAGCAAAAGTGTAGCTATAGAGCGCAAATATGATTTTTATGTTTGCTATTCCTAAAATTTTACAGTTTAAACTTTCCCAATATCTTTGTTGCCCTTAGGCCCAATACTTCTTCGGACCATTTGTCTCTCTGTCGGGTATTCAAAAATATCAAAGGCAACTGTAAACAGATAACGAAACAAGCGGCAATTCGAGCTGATGAGCAGACATGCCACTTCTTCTTCTTCTTCTTCCATGTAAGTCTTTCTCTATTTTCAATCCAATTTTGCCCCTCAACACTTCCGTTGTTTACAACACAGCTACCCAATTCTCAGCTTTTCCCCTTTCTCACAAATACCCACTTGCTAGAACCCCAAAATCTTCCAAGAATCTCTCACTCCATTGGAATTATCAAATAAGTTTGCATACCCATGTCTCGTTTTGCTCTAAAAATGAAATCTTTGAAGAATTTAGGACTACCCAGTTGGATGAATTGCCTGAAAGTGAAGAGCTTGAATTGCATAATAAGCCATATTTAAAGCAAATAGATGATGGGGTTGTCTCAGATGTAGAGGAGGAGCAGAAAAAAGTTAGTAAAGATGAAGTTTTGGAGCCATTTTATAAGTTATTTAAGCCTATGGAGTCTAATGAAGAAGAAAGTGATATAGAACAGGAGGAAGAGGTTCATCCAGTTGTAGAAGAGAGTAAGAAGGTTAGTGTAGAGTATTACGAACCGAAACCGGGTGATTTGGTGGTAGGTGTTGTGGTTTCGGGGAATGAGAATAAGCTTGATGTGAGTGTTGGTGCAGACCTATTGGGTACAATGTTAACTAAGGATGTTTTGCCTTTGTATGACAAAGAGATGGGTTATTTGCTGTGTGATTTAGAGAAGGATGCTGAGGAATTCTTGGTGAGAGGGAAAATGGGAATTGTGAGCTATGATGATGCAGTGGGTGGGGAATCAACGTCAGGGAAGCCCGTTGTGGAGCCTGGGACTGTTCTTTTTGCTGAGGTTCTTGGAAGAACTCTCAGTGGTCGACCACTACTGTCAACAAGAAGGCTCTTTAGACGCATTGCTTGGCATCGAGTGAGGCAGGTTCTTTTCTCACTTTCGTGCTCTTATAATATGCAAAGTTTAAATTTTCATCGATAGGGGACTTGATTGTTACCTAGTCCAATCAATTGGCTGCGCAATTTGAGATTAGCTTTATGTTTTACCTTATTAATGGAACTACTAAAGTACTCTATGTTTTATTAACTGGATCTTACCACAAATTGTTCTAGATAATTGTTATTTCCATACTATTATTTCTTCACTTGAATTGCTTAAGGTATAGTCTTGCCCTTCAATTTCAACTTGGAGATATTAGAAACTTGTTAGAAAATGTACTTAAAGATTAAAATTAGATCACTCTGTCCAGTCTGAGAACGATTATACTTTGATCTGTATTGCTTAGTTGTCCTTTTTGTTACACTGCTAACTCGAGGAGGCACCTATTATTCGTTCAGGAATTGTTTTTTAACAACTATTATAAAAGGTCATGTATTATTCTCCTAAGTTTTGAGCCTGAGTAGTCCTCAATCAGTCAACTTTGCCTCAATTCCAAATTGGTTGAGGTTGATTATATGATATAATCCTCTGTATCCATTGCACTCTATTCAGGTCCATTGCATTCCTATAGTAAATAGAGCCATAGACTCTATGAATGTTCTAAATGTTGTTAAAGAACACTTAAATATGGCTCTATACATATGCTATTGATAATATTATTCCTCAGAAGCCCTAAATGTTATCATCATATATTCTTTATTTCTAAATTTAGGACCTGAAAATCAGCATATTTTTCCTATTTACCGATCTCTTATAGTTTTTGATTTTAGATTGTGAATTGGGAGAATATTTTTGGGTACCGTCGTTTGGACATCTTGAGTTGCTCTTATCATTGATCTGTTTGCATGTGCAACTTATGCTGATAAATAATATAGCTCTAGGAAAATTGGTTCCAGTTATATTTTGAACAAAAAAGGGGGCTGGTGGAAGATCAAACATAAGGAGGAATGATGAGAAAATATTGAAATTGAAGGATGAGTGGGCTCTGAGAGAGAAGATGTAAAAATACATACTATTGCTATGAATGACTGAGGAAGTTCTGTGTCACGAAGTACTGGCTCAAATTTGATGATACTACTTAGTTCTCAGTTCTTTTAGGTGTTTCTATTCTAGGTTGTTTTTATCCTAGTTTATTAGCACAATAACTTAGCATTTTAACTAATTTATGCTACAGATTAAACAACTAAATGAACCTATTGAGGTGAAGATAACAGAGTGGAATACTGGTGGTCTTCTTACAAGAATAGAGGTAATCCAGTCACCCCTTTCCTCCATGACTTCACTGCAGTTCTACTCTTCTGTGTTAAACAGGTTGAATGTTGTTATGCAGGGCTTAAGGGCTTTTCTTCCTAAGGCTGAATTGATGAACAGAGTTAATAGCTACACCGAGCTGAAGGAGAATGTAAGTTGGAACCTTTATACGTTCACCAATCACAATTCTTATGTTCCTCGCATTTAATTTACATCTGTATCTTTGGACTTCATTATGAATTTCTTCTTCTGCATTTAAAACAAGCGACATTCTATCCTCTCTCACAATTTAACTACTAAAATAAAGTGCTTTGAAGGCTGCTTTTTTTGGTAGCAAATGAAATCACAATTATTAAGTTGTAACAATAGATATGTAGGAAGCTCTGTGATTGAATCTGTTGCTGGTCACATTCTTCTAAAGCTCACTGTGTGCATACCAAATGGTAAACGGCAAAGTGCTGCTTCTTTGGCACCTTTCCCAAAAATATAAAATTGTTATAAAAATATAATTAAAGGGAAAGTGCAATTTTTTTGGTGGCCAGAATGTGCTCTGCACTATGTAAACATTTTGTGAATTTCCACAATATGCATCTTTTGCTCCCATCATGACATGGATTGCTTTTATATTTATGTCTGCTTATTATATCTATTTTTTGTTATTTCAGGTGGGGCGTCGAATTAATGTTCTTATTACCAGAATAAACGAAGAAACTAATGACTTAATACTTAGTGAGAAGGAAGCTTGGGTTAGTTCTTGTCACCATGGCACCCCGGTTTCTTGTGCATCATGCTTTCATTGTTTTTGCTATTTATTCTCTTTATCACATTTTTCTTTTGGTTGGGGTGGGTTCCTTTCTTCTGTTGCCTTTTTCTCTATCAAGATTTCCCCCCTCGAATTATTTATTGTTTGAGAACCTCTCTTGATTATTTTCTTTTCTTACTATATTTCTTTTCATTTTGAATCTTGGATTCCACAGCAAATGCTAAATCTGCAAGAGGGGACTCTTGTGGAAGGAACAGTGAAGAAACTTTTTCCCTTTGGCGCACAGATAAGGCTTGGTGAAACAAACCGAAGGTAATTTACACTACTCTGCCCAGTGGAGAAGGTCCGACTTAGCTGTGGTTAGGACTGGCATGTAAAATTAAGAAACTTAATAACTATTGTCTAGGATAACTTTGAATTTGTGCATAATGTGATTGACATGTATTTTCTCATTTTTATGCACAAATAGGTAAATGCAATGATGTAGAGATGTAGAGTAATGTAAACCACTATAGTTGTTCAATTTCATGTAGAACTTAAATTGTTTCAAGGGAAGAGGTCCAAATATTGCCCTTGTACAACCTGAAATTGCCCAACTTTGCCCTCCATTACACTTTTGGTTCGTCTTTAGCAAATTGTCCATATTTACTCTTGCCATTAATGGAAACTCCGGTGTGCAATGGGTGGCCTCACGTGTCCAAATTCTTTGAGAAAAAAAGGTTCAATTTTACCCCTCAACTATGCTAAGGTTTAAAATTACCATTAGGTTGTAGCTCCGTTTGAGGTCAAGGCAAAAATGAGACTTTTTCCTAGTAGTGAGGCAATATTGGGCCAAATGTTTAACGGAGCCCGGAGGGTAAAGTTGCTCAATTTTGGATAATACAGGGGCACATTTGACCCTTTCCTTGTCTCAACTAAGAGAATCTATTAATTCTATATTGCGATTAAAAAAAAAAAAGAAGCTATTCTTGTTTGGTGTTTTGAATCTTATATGCTTGTCTTACTTTCAATTGACTGAGGTGTAGACTTGTTTTTTTATCATAAATTTGAAAAAAAAAAACAAAAACTAGCAGGATAATATCTTCGGGTTGCTAAGCTTTCTGTTGATCTGTATATTTCTATTAGTAAAGATTTTGGGATTACAATATTTTATGTCAGATCTATACTTGTATTGGATTATTATATCTATTTCTTTAGTGCCTTTACGATGGAACTCTAGATGCATCATGCATGTGCATATGTCTAGCTCCTGTGTTATTCAATTAAATATCATTTATCCCAGCTTGTATTTGGTGGTCAACGTGGAAAGAAAGGAACCTTAGATGTCATCAGAACAAGAGCAACACTATTCAGAAGATGAGGATGAATTGTCTTGTGTTGTTTCATTTTTGGTGTAAACAGGAGTATATGGAAGATCTAGAATCAGTTATGAATGTCTTAGGATCCCTGTAATTTTTGTCATAGGATTGAAGATCTTCTGTTATACTCTCTTTAATCTGTAATTAGGAATCTGTAACATGTTGTGGCAGGTTTTGATTTTTTGGAAATAGAAATACAAATGTTACCTTCTCAAAAAATAAATAAATTAAATATCATTTATTTGTTGCCCAGATACTTTATGGTGCCATTCAGGTGTTTTAGTTCATGAGATATGTTTAGGTAGTAAGAGGAGATAAAGTTTTGTACATTCTTGGACTTAAGCGAGCCATGCTCCTTGTTCCACCAGAAAAAGAAAGTAACTTGTTCAAATTTTTATACGGTTTTTCTTTTCAATTCTCAGTGGCTTGCTACACATCTCAAATGTCACCCAGGCCAAGGTTACTTCCATGAGCAACTTGTTAGCAGTTGATGAGAAGGTGAAAGTTATGGTTGTGAAGTCAATGTTTCCTGACAAAATATCTCTCAGGTATGTGGTAGAGATAATTTGCTTGATTTTGCCCTATTCAATGATAGGGATAAAATGCACCTATATGCTGATATCAGTTGTGGCTCGAAGGATTACCTTAATACATTTTGTATGCATGCCCTACTATTATTGTTTATGTTTCAACTTTTTGATATTTTGAAATGGGAAGTTTTCAACTAGTGGTGTTTTGCTTGTAATTTCTAAATCTTCAAAAACTATTTTCAACTACCTAATTTATCCATGCCCTATTAACTTTGAAATAATATATGTTGCAAACTATAAGGAAATAGATTTTGGGCTTAACTCAAGTCTCAACCCCAAAATCTAGCTGATGTGGGACATCTGGTGCATGAACAATTTAATATGGTGGCCCAACATCAGTAAATCATAAATTGGATGAACCTGACTCTGATACTATGTAAAGAGATGGAACTTGGGCCTAACTCAACCCCAAATTTAGCTTAGGAGGGGGGGAGCATTGCTCAAGTCCATATAAGGATTCCACTTCACCAAAAAAAAGAGTCCATATAAGGAGTCCAACTTTTTCCAATATCAGATGAAAGGCGTACAAGTTAGTTTCCTTTACTTAGTGACTTTTTTGGAGATCCTAGGATCTAATCTCATTCACCCCACTTCTAGATCCCAAACTACTGTCCCTCCCCCCGGACATACTACAGGCGAAGAAATACAATGCAACAACTCTGCCTTAATTCTAGTTAGTTAGGGTCGCCTATATAAGTATTCAGTATCCATTTCTCTCCATTTGAAATGAGGCACCCCTTGAAGCCCACTACTTGGTGGCCATTATAAATCATAATCACTCTTAGCTCAAACCAGTGCTCATTATGTACATTGGGTCGTTGAACAACTTTTATTGTTTTTAATGTCCATTGCCAGGTAATACTCACCTAACTAGAATTAAAATTTGTGACTCAAATTTCGATCTGGGATTAAAACACGGGTTATAATTCTCATGTGAGTTAGACCGCGAATGGTAATGAATGTGCATGGTAAACCAGTTCAGGTCAAAAAAACAATTTCAGAATTTCCAACTCAAGCTCCATTTTTGTCCCACTGCTAGTTCTTCGATATTGGAATTGCAAGGATGATTAATGATTAATTTCACGACTTTGATGGTCCAAATTGTGATTTTGCAACAAGACAATCATTCTTTTTATAAACTTGGTGTCCGTGTCAGCTTGTGTGCACCTCGACTAATTTCACGGCTTACTTGCTACCTCCCACCAGTTCAGATACATGATAATTCTGTCCACCACGACTCGAACAAATTGAAAATAAATCATTTAGTGTTTTTGCTTCTGCTGGGATTTGAACCTGAAAAAAACCTCATGGTTCTCGAACTATTTCATTGACCATGAGGCCACCGCCTTTGGTGCTTGGACTAGACAATCTATAACACAATAGATCTCATATGGCTCCAAAGGTTTTACGGCATGGAACATGATATTTTATTGTTTAATTTCCAATTCCTTGTTCACGTGTGACTCTCCTTGTAGAAGCCTATCCTACTTAGCATGTTGCTAACAAGAACTGGCTAGATATTTTTGTAGTGGTGACATGCTAAGGCTCCTGCCAGTGGATTTACTATTTTCCTGCTTATTCCAGTTCCGCTCCTCGCTTTCCACATTAAATTTCTGAACTAAAATCACATCAAGGAATTGTTATCTTGATTTCCTTTAACAAGCAAATTGTTTGCCAATTTGATATCCTCTTGTTTTGTCAAATGCAGTATTGCAAACCTTGAAAGCGAGCCAGGGTTATTTTTATCAGACAAGGAGGTTTGTCTCTCTTAAATATTGCTCACCTCATAGCTAGTTATAATCAGCCATCTTTGCTTGTATATAACACTACCATCTTATTGGACCAGTTTAGACTCCACGTAACGTTATAACTTACAGATACAATTGCATAACAAGTGTACTTCCTTCACTGCAGAGAGTATTTTCTGAAGCAAAACAGATTGCGAAGAAGTTCAGACAGAGCCTACCAACTGTTTCAGCAACAAAGAAACTGGAACCCCTTCCAACCGACAGGCTACCATTTGAAGATGAAGAAAATATGTATGCTAATTGGAAATGGTTCAAGTTTGAAAGGGATAATGTAAACATGAAATAGCCCCCAACACTAAAAATGTATTGAACTGTATATCCTTTCGGCACGTCTTTAGGTCCTTAGATAGCATCCATGACAAAAGTACCATTGTTCAAAATCCCAGTTATATTCTTTACTGAACTGAGTAATAAGTCCCATTGTTACTTTAACTTTTCTTTTTGGCACAATTCTGAAGTTTCACATCCCTTTTTGATATATCATGCTTTCATAAATGTACTCTTTGTGTATGAAGTTTAATTGTTGGGCCTTCAATCAGTTGGCTAATTCATTGGCCCCAATATGCTTTGAAGTTTGAAGCAATGTGTAACCTGTGTATTTTTCTTCAAATTCCTATAGGAGGGGTAAGGCTGCAAAATGTACCCAATTGAATTATGATGGGATTTTTACACTAATAGCCGATTGGATTAACGGTTTATTTTTTTAGTTAGTATATGTTGATTATATATTAATTATGCACGGTGATACACATAATATACATCTGACAAATTATTTTTAGATTAAGCGATTGAGTGAGTGACTATTTAGGTTAATTATCTCTTGGACAATGAATTGTGAGAACACAAACTTTAACCATTAAATCAAATCATTTCCTTTGGCAAAAAGGTGAAATGACACTACTACTAGTACTACATACTGAGTATAATTCTACAAGTAGGATATGAGGGAGGTGAGGTATACACATGCTTTATTTCTACCTCAAGGTAGAGTATTAGACTATTAGTTGTTTTCGATCAACTCTCGACGAACTGAAAAATGATAGTACCACCCAATTGAATTATTCCAATCTATATATATTATAAAGGAGAAACATAGACAAGGTGATGTGACACCTCTCTATGGCCTCCATTTGCATTTATCTTTGTTCTCCTTTTTTTTGGCCTTTTAAAAAAAATTAAATTAATTATTATATTGTAAAAGTAATTACTTAATTTATTACAAATAAATATGTTATTAATAGATGAACATTTACAACAAAAACTCTTCACATTTTTTTATTTGTTTGTCTCACTTCTAATCATAAAATCATAAAATGATAATATTTTCTTATATTTTAAGTACTTTTTAATTTATTGACAAGAAGTTATTACCCATGACTTACCTCTCTTTAATTTTAACTTTTAATAATATTCATAACTCCCATAATTTTTATGTCCATAGCCTCCAAACTTAAATTTGTAAGTTTATGATGTCTTGTGGTATTCCTCTATTTTGTCTATAAATTCATATTTAGTTTCATGAAGATTCACCTTCAAGATTACATTTTCTCTTCTCCATCATATTGGTTTGTGAATGAACTAACATGTAACAAAAAAGAATTACATGAAGATAAGAAATATTTCATTCTCAAGTCTTTATTTTTTCATTTGTTCTATTTTGTCTATATAAATTCATATTTAGTTTCATGAAGATTCACATTTAAAATTATCATTTCTCTTCTTCATCATATTTGTTTGTGAATTATCTAACATGTAACAAAAAAAGAAGTACATGAAGGTAAGATATATTTCATTCTCAAGTTTTTATTTTTATTTTTGTGTACTTGGACATGCTTTCTTAATATTTTGTTCATATATGTATTAAATATCATTCACCACGCAAGTAATTAAAAAAAATACCTTTGTAATTCTTAACAATGTGTTGTCAGTATGTAATTGTTCTTTCTAATAGCCAGTTTTAGAGATATAATGTAGTTTAATTATAATATTTGTTAGATTTCAAGAAATACAAATTATTTAGTATTGTTAGTACTGTTGAAAAAATAATATACAAAATATATTACATATAATTTAATTTTTTTTCTTTTGGTATAATTATTATTTAATTGGTACATGACATTTTATTTATTCATATGATATTTTTTTTTTATTCAATTGGTTGTATATGATGAAGAGTTTGACATATGGAGCAAAATATGGTGGTGGATCTACTTGCAAAGAAAGATGGTAGAAAGACAAAAATGAAGCATAATTAAAAATTATTTTTGTTAGATCTTTTTTTTTACTCTGACTTGTATTAGTAACTTAAGCTACTTTTCCTATAAATTTTTTTAATTTTGATTTGTATAAATAATTTAGCTATATGTATTGTCAATGTTAATCATTTGGTCTTTTATTATTCTACTTTTTTTTTGTTATGAAGCACAATTAATATAATTATCTCATTTCAATAACAAAAAAAAAATGATGATTAGGAGTTTTATTTTTATTATACTTGCAAAAAAGTAATTGAAAATAAAATATTAATTTCATGATGCCATTTTTTTGCGTGTGTAACAATTTATTTTTGTCACCATTCTTTTTTGTTTGAAATGAATTTAGGGAAAAGGTAGAAGTACCTCCCTAGACTATGACCCAAATCCCTGAGACACACCTTAACTAAACTAAGGTCTTATTACCCCCCTGAACTCATTTTTTAAAAATAATTTTGTACGCCTTTTTGGCTTACGTGGCATCCAAATATATCTCACGCGCCTCCACTGCGTAGAGTCACGGGGTGTGCCACATAAGCTAAAAGGTGTACAATATTATATATAAAATGAGTTCAAGGGGGGTAATATGACCTTAGTTTAGTTATGGTGTGTCTCTGAGATTTCGGTCACTAGGGGGGGTACTTGAGCCTTCTCCCATGAATTTATAATTTTTATGCAGTCACCGATTATTATATTATTTTATTCATTTTTTTTATATTTTCACCCCTTATTTTCATTTATTTATGTTACAAATAAAATCAATGTATAATTATTAATACATTTAATGTAATAAAATTGTACATTTGAATTATTTATAACTCATGTCTCTTCATCTACTTGTAAATTCTTATCTTAAATATTATTCATAACTTTTGTATATTTCATTTTTCATAATTCTTATAAATATTTAATTGACGTTTAAAAAATTATAAAAAACAAATATAATAATAAAGACATAATAAAAAAATTAAAAGTTTTTTATGATATTAAAATTTGTATAGAAAATTAGTACTCCTACAAAAGATAGAGGAAATTCAAACATATAAAATATTTTCAACGTAACACACTATATATACTGTTATTTTAACATATTACCTCTTATTCAATTTATGCCACAATGAATATTTTGTTCTACTATATACATATGAATAGTTTGCACTTAAAAAGATGGGGATAAGACACAAGTACCCCCTAGACTATGACCGAAATTCCAGAGACACGCATTAACTAAACCAAGGTCCTATTACCCCTCTGAACTTATTTTTTTTTGTAATTTTGTACACCTTTTGTCTTACGTGCACACTCTGTGACTCTACACAATTGAGGCGCGTAGGAGATATTTGAATGCCACGTAAGCCAAAAAGGTGCACAAAATTACAAAAAAATGGATTCAGGGGGTAATAGGACCTTAGTTTAGTTAGGGTGTGTCTTTGGGATTTCGGTCACAGTCTAGGGGGTACTTGTACCTTTTTCCAAAAATATGCAAAAAAATAATCTATTTTATATGTTTTAAAAAGTGAAAAAATGTATCATGTCGCAGATGAAAAAAAATATTAATATTATCTTATATATCCGATACTAACCTAAATATAAATATTATATATTATTATCTTATAAATATTTTATATATCCATGCGAAGCGCGAATAATTTCACTAGTTAAGAATAATATTGAAAATAATTTGAATCTGGGATCTTGAAGTATCTCATCACAACTTTATTTATTACCAATCTTTTCTTTGTTTTGCAAGCAAATGCTTTAAAGTCCATAAAGCCTGGAGCCTCAAATGGGATACAGATATCTACAATTAATAGATCCCATAATACATGGTGTGTGTATCACTTAAATTTTACTCCATATCAACAAATGTAATGTAATTCACAGCTAACAGCTTGCAAAAAAGTCATATAATTTTCTTGGCTCAATGCAGATTCCCATAAAAGATGCCTCCTTCATTTAAGTGAACCCTTTTTATGTTGTCCTATTTGATTGTAAAATTACAGTAAAATAATAATAATAAGAAAACAGGATAGTCCTTCAGTATGACTCAGTTGACCCAGGATCGGTCCCTCGTCAATGTCTTCTAAGTCAAGCATGTCGCATAGGGCTTGCTAGTGCGGTTTACATCTCCGGTGTGGTTTGCAGACTATTACACAATAGGACAAAGACTGTGACAGAAGTTATAGCGGCTGCGAATTGTAGGTTAAATAAGGAAAACATGATAGTTTAATTTATACACCTCATAGTCCTAGCACAAACTACTTTTTTTTTGTAAATATAAGAAATTTTGAGCTTATGGCTAAAATTATATACTAGCTATTTGTCCTTTTCATGTCTGCTTGAATGATTTTGTCTCTGTGTACTTTATCCAATTCTGTTTAGAAAATTAATTTATTGTAGTCTAATAGAATTTAATTAAGTGTAATGAGTTGGGTCAGTAGTGTACCTATTTCCCTAATGAAATTAGGTTTGGGGCTCCATGAATATAACCCAAAATTAAATATAGGACTATGGTGACCTAAAGTCAGTGCATAATAATAGATTAGTCTATGTTTTGGCTGCTGGAATTTGGGTTGCCACTATTGCTTCTTTTTCTCTCAATTATTTTGACTTCCTTTTCCATACATTAACTATTTCATATTTATACACGATTCGAAGAAGAGTCGCACATTTTAAATAGTCTATTCTAATACAAACTCGCACATATACCATTGCATTATAAACCTTAGTGGAGATTTTCCTCCAACTTCAAAAGGAGAGAAGAGAAACATTATTTTTTTCCTTTTTTTTGAAAAATAAATAAAAATTAAACAAGAACTTAAAAGAATTGCTCTCTGTTTCAGAAAAAAAGAAGAAGAGAGAGACCATTTCTAGTTCATTTATAAAATATGAAAAAATGTAGTGCTTTAAGGCTGTATAAAACCAAAAGACATTTGAGAAAATTGAGGTCGAAGCAACAATCGTTTACCTATATATCAATAAGTAACTAGTTGATTAGAAGCAATGAAATTAAACATGGGATCAAGTAGCTAGCTCAGAGTTCCTAATATATATATATATAT
>JAJOOE010017533.1:0-21628 GCA_036250405.1 Solanum raphanifolium
AAAGCTTGAAACACTAAAAAAAAAAAAAAAAAAAAAACCCATAACCTAAAACCCTAATCCTAATAAAACACTAAGCCTAAACCTTAAGCCCTAAACTAAAATTCAAAATCCTTAACCTAAAACCCTAAGAAACCCTCCCAAAACCTTAAGAAACTCTAAATCCTATAAATCCTAAAATCATTTAAAACCCATACAAAACATCACGCTCTAAACACTGAATCCTAAAAATCTGTAAACCCTAAACCTAAAATGCACAAAAAAACCCTAAGTTCAAAACCCTAAACCCTAAAAAACCCTACCAAAAACTGAACTCTTAAAAACCCGTAAACCTAAAAAAACTCAAAGTTGTAATCCCTATACAACCCTAAATCGTATATGCTAAACTCTATAAAGCACAAAAAACCCTAATCCCTAAACCCTAAAACAATAAAACCCTGAAAACCCTAGATAAAACACTTAACCTAAAAAACCCAAGCCCTAAACCCTAGAAACCTAGAAAAACCCTTAACATAAATCCCTAAACATAAAAAAAAACCTAAGCCCTAAACCCTAAATCCCAAACCTAAAACCCTAAGAAGCCTAAAACCCTAAACCTTAAATCATATAAACCCTGAAATAAACCCAAAAACCCATTTAAAACACCCACTAAACCCTAAACTCTAAACACAAAATCCTAAGCATCCATAAACCCTAGACCTAAAAAACACAAAAAATCTCTAAGCCCTAAACCCAAAACCCTAAAACATCCCAAGAAACACTTAACCCTTAAAATACTTAAAACACCTAAACCTAAAAAACTCTAAGCTCTAAACCATATAAAGCCCTAAATCGTATATGCTCAACCCAAAAAATAGAAAAAAAAAACCTAAGCTTAAACCCTAAACCTTAAAAAGCCTTAACCTAATAAACCCAAAGCCCTAAACCCTAAAAACTTAGATAATAACCTTAACTTAAAAATCCAAAGCTCTAAAGCATAAAATCCCAGATAAAACTCTTAACCTAAATCCCTAAACCTAAAAAAAAAACAAAGCCCTAAACCCTAAACCCTAACATAAAACCCTAAATTCTAAACCTAAATCCCTAAGAAACCCTAGTTCCTAAACCTTAAGAAACCTTAAATACTATAAACCCTAAATTAAACCCTAAACACCATTTAAAACCCCTACAATACCCTTAGCTCTAAACACTACATCATAAAAATTTGTAAATCCTAAACTTAAAAAAACACAAAAAAAAAAAAATCCTAGGCCCCAAACCCTAACCCTTAAAAACCCTAAACACCCAAAAAGCACTAAACCTAAAAAACTCTAATCTCTAAACCCTATAAAGCCCTAAATTGAATATGCTTAATCCTAAAAAATACAAAAAAAAAACCCTAAGCCTTAAACCCTAAAAAACCTTAAGGTAAAAAACCCAAATCCCTAAGCCCTAAAAACCTAGATAAAAACTTAACCTAAATCCTTAAACCTAAAAAAACCCTTAATCCAAAACCCAAATCCTAAACTGAAACCCCTAAGAAACACTAAACCCTAAACCTTAAGAAACCCTAAATCCTACTAACCCTATAAAACCCCTAAAAAACAAAAGATCTAACCCCTAAATCCTAAATATCTGTAAACACTAAACGTACAAACATAAAAAACCCTAAGTGTAAACCCTAAACCCTAAAAAACCTAAGAAACACTTAACCCTAAAAAACCCCAAAACCCTAAAAACCCAAAGAAACACTTAACCTTTAAAAACCCCAAAACCCCTTAAGCTAGAAAAAAATCTAAGCTCTAAACCCTATTAAGCCCTAAATCTTATATGTTAAACCCTAAAAACACAAAAAAACTTAACCTCGAAACCCTAAACCGATAAAACCCTAAGAATCCTAAACCTAAAATATCCAAAGCCCCAAACCCAAAAAACTTAGATAAAACCCTTAACATAAAACCCTAGACCAGAAAAAACCCTGAGCCCTAAATCCTAAACCCTAACCTAAAACCCTAAATACTAAAGCTAAAACCCTAAGAAACCCTAAACCCTAAACCTATAAAACCCTAAAAAACCTTAACCTAAAAAGCCCAAATACCTAAGCCCTAAAAACCTAGATAAAAGCCCTAACCTAAATCCTTAAACCTAAGAAAACCCTAAGACCTAATCCCTGAATCCAAAACCCAAATCCTAAACACAAACCTCTAAGAAACACTAAACCCTAAACCTTAAGAAACCCTGAATCGTACTAACCCTATAAAATCCCTAAAAACCATATAAAACACGTACAAAACCTAAGATCTAAACCCTAAATACTAAATATCTGTAAACCGTAAACTTACAAACACTAAAAACCCTAAGTGTAAACCCTAAACCTTAAGAAACATTTAACACTTAAAAATACTAAAAACCCAAAAACCCCTTAAGCTAGAAAAACTCTAAGCTCTAAACCCTATTAAGCCCTAAATCGTATATGTTAAACCCTAAAAACACAAAAAAACGTAAGCCCGAAACCCTAAACCGATAAAACCCTAAGAATCCTAAACCAAAAAAATCCAAAGCCCTAAACCCTAAAAACCTAGATAATACCATTAACATAAAATCCTAGACGATAAAAAACCCTAAGCCCTAAACCCTAAACCCTAACCAAAATCCCTAAATACTAAACCTAAAACCCTAAGAAACCCTAAACCTTAAGAAACCCTAAATCCTATAAACCCTAAAAACCATTTAAAACCCCTACATAAAACCTAATCTCTATATTCTAAAATCTAGAAATATATAAACCCTAAATCCAAAAAACACAAAATACCCTAAGCCCATAACTCTAAACCTTGAAAAACCCTAACAAACACTTAACCCTTAAAACCGCTAAAGAACCCAAAACCCCTAAATCGTATATGCTCAACCTTAAAACACAAAAAAAAAATTAAGCCCAAAACACTAAACCTATAAAAATCTAAAAAACCATAACCTTTAAAGCTTGAAACACTAAAAATCTAGAAAAACCCCATGACCTAAAACCCTAATCCTAACAAAACTCTAAGCCTAAACCCTAAGAACTTAGATAAAAACCTTAACTTAAAAACCCTAAACCATAAACCATAAAATCCCAGATAAAACCCTTAATCTAAATCCCTAAACCTAAAAAAACCAAAGCCCTAAATCCTAAACCCTAACCTAAAATGCTAAATCCTAAACCTAAATCCGTAAGAAACCCTATTTCCTAAACCTTAAGAAACCCTAAATACTATAAACCCTAAGAGAAACCCTAAAAACCATTTAAAACCCCTACAATACCCTTAGCTCTAAACACTACATCCTAAATATTTGTAAACCCTAAACCTAAAAAAACAAAAAAAAAATCTTAATTCCCAAACCCTAAGAAACACTTCACCCTTAAAATCCCAAAAACCCAAACACCCATAAACCTAAAAAATCTAAGCTCTAAACCCTATAAAGCCCTAAAATGTATATGCTAAATACTAAAAAATACAAAAAAAAAAAAACCCTAAGCCTAAACCCTAAACCTATAAAACCCTAAAATACCTTAACCTAAAAATCCCAATCCCTAAAAACCTAGATAAAAGCCTTAACCTAAATCCTTAAACCTAAAAAAACTCTAAGCCCTAAACCCTGAATCCAAAACCCAAATCCTAAACTCAAAGCCCTAAGAAACACTAAGCTCTAAACCTTAAAAAACCCTAAATCCTACTAACCCTATAAAACCCCTAAAAAGCATTTAAAACCCCTACAAAACCTAAGATCTAAACCCTAAATCCTAAATATCTGAAAACCCTAAACTTACAAACACAAAAAACCTAAGTGTAAACCCAAACCCTAAGAAACACTTAACACTTAAAAACCCTAAAAAAACCCAAAAACCCCTTAAGCTTGAAACAATCTAAGCTCTAACCGTATATGTTAAACCCTAAGAATACAATAAAAAATCCAAAGCCCTAAATCGTAAAAACCTAGATAAAACCCTTAACATAAAACCCTAGACCATAAAAAATCCTAGACATAAAATACCCTAAGTCCTAAAACCTAAACCCTAAATACTAAACCTAAAACCCTAAACCTATAAAACCCTAAAAACCTAGATAAAAGCCTAAACCAAAATACTTAAACATAAAAAAACTAAGCCCTAAACCCGGAATCCAAAAACCAATTCCTAAACTCAAACCCCTAAGAAACACTAAACCCTAAACCTTAAGAAACCCTAAATCATACTAACCCTATAAAACACCTAAAATTCATTTAAAACCCATAAAATAACGTAACATCTACACCCTAAATCCTATATATCAGTAAACCCTAAACTTACAAAAACAGAAAACCCTAAGTGTAAACCCTAAACCATAAAAACCCTTAGAAACACTTAACCGTTAAAAACCCTAAAAAACCCCTTAAGCTAGACAAACTCTAAGCTGTAAACCCTATTCAGCCTTAACTCGTATATGTTAAACCCTAAAAACACAAAAAAATGTAAGCCCAAAACCCTAAACCGATAAAACCATAAGGATCCTAAACCTAAACAATCCAAAGCCCTAAATTGTAAAAACCTAGATAAATCCCTTAGCATAAAACCCTAGACCATAAAAAACCTTAAGCCCTAAACCCTAAACCCTAACTTGAAACCCTAAATACTAAACATAAAACCCTAAGAAACCCTAAACCCTAAACTTATAAAACCCTACAAAACCTTAACCGAAAAAACCCATATCCCTAAGCCATAAAAACCTAGATAAAAGCCTTAACCTAAATCCTTTAACCTAAAAAAACCCTAAGAACTAATCCCTGAATCCAAAACCCAAATTCTAAACTCAAATGCTTAAGAAACACTAAACTCTAAACCTTAAGAAACCCTAAATAATTCTAACCCTATAAGACCACTAAAAACCATTTAAAACACCTAAAAAACGTAAGATCTAAACCCTAAATACTAAATATCTGTAAACCCTAAACTTACAAACACAATAAAACCCTAAGTGTAAACCCTAAACCCTAAGAAACACTTAACAATTAAAAACTCTAAAAAATCCAAAAACAACTTAAGATAGACAAAATTTAACCACTAAACCCTATTAAGCCCTAAATCCTATATGTTAAACCCTAAAAACACATAAAAACGTAAGCCCGAAACCCTAAACCGATAAAACCCTAAGAATCCTAAACCTAAAAAATCCAAAGCCGTAAACCCTAAAAACCTAGATAAAACCCTTAACATAAAACCCTAGACCATAAAAAATCCTAAGCCCTAAACCCTAAACCCTAACCTAAAATCCTAAATACTAAACCTAAAACCCTAAGAAACCTTAAGCCCTAAACCTTAAGAAACCCTAAATCCTATTAACCCTAAAACCATTTAAAATCCCTACAAATACCGAATCTCTAAATTGTAAAATCTAGAAATCTTTAAACCCTAAATCTAAAAAACACAAAATACCCTAAGTCCATAACCCTAAACCCTGTAAAACCCTAACAAACACATAACCCTTAAAACCCCTAAGGAACCCAAAAACGCTATAAAGCCCTAAATCGTATATGCTCAACCCTAAAACACAAAAAAAAAAACTAAGCCCAAAATTCTAAACCTATAAAAACGTAAAAAACCATAACCTTAAAAGCTTGAAAGACTAAAAATCTTTAAAAAGCCCATAACCTAAAATCCTAATTCTAAAAAAACTCTAAGCCTAAACCCTAAGAACTTAGACAAAATTATAACTTAAACAACCAAAGCCTTAAACCATAAAATCTCAGATAAAACCATTAACCTAATTCCCTAAACCTAAAAAAAAACCAAAGCCCTAAACCCTAAACCCTAACCTAAAACGCTAAATCCTAAACCTAAATCCCTAAGAAACCTTATTTCCTAAACCTTAAGAAACCCTAAATACTATAAACCCTAAAAGAAACCCTAAAACACATTTAAAACCCCTACAATACCCTTAACTCTAAACACTACATCCTAAAAATTTGTAAACCCTAAACCTAAAAAAAACACAAAAAAAAAATCCTAATCCCTAACCCTAAACCCTAAAAGACCCTAAGAAACACTAAACCCTTAAAAACACTAAAAACCCAAAACCGCTAAACCTAAAAAACTCTAAGCTCTAAACCCTAAATTGTATATGCTATATCCTAAAAAATACAAAAAAAACACCTAAGCCCTAAACCCTAAACCTAAAAAACCCTAAAAAGCTTAACCTAAAAAACCCAAATCCCCAAGCCCTAAAAACCTAGATAAAAGCCTTAACCGAAATCCTTAAACCTAAAAAAACCCTAAGACCTAATCCCTGAATCCAAAACACAAATCCTAAACTCAAACCCCTAAGAAACACTAAACCCTAAGAAACCCTAAATTGTACTAACCCAATAAATCCCTTAAAAACCATTTAAAACACCAACAAAACCTAAGATCAAAACCCTAAATCCTAAATATATGTAAACCCTAAACTTACAAACACAAAAAATCCCAATTGTAAATCCTAAACTCTAAAAACTCAAAGAAACACTTAACACTTAAAAACCCTAAAAACCCAAAAACCCCTTAATCTATAAAAACTCTAAGCTCTAAACCCTATTAAGCCCTAAATCGTATATGTTAAACCCTAAAACACACAAAAAAACATAAGCCCAAAACCCTAAACCGATAAATCCCTAAGAATCCTAAACCAAAAAAATCCAAATCCCTAAACCCTAAAAACCTAGATAAAACCCTTAACATAAAACCCTAGACCATAAAAAATTCTAAGCCCTAAACCCTAAACCCTAACCTAAAACCCTAAATACTAAACCTAAAACCCTAAACCTTAAACCTTAAGAAACCCTAAATACTATAAACCCTAAAAACCATTTAAAACCCCTACAAAAACCTAAGCTCTAAATTCTAAAATCTAGAAATCTATAAACCCTAAATCAAATAAACACAAAATACCCTATGCCCATAACCCTAAACCCTAACAAACACTTAACCCTTAAAACCCCTGAAGAACCCAAAACCCCTATAAATCCCTAAATCGTATATGCTCAACTCTAAAACACAAAAAAAAAAAACTAAGCCCGAAACTCTAAACCTATAAAAACCTAAAAACCATAACCTTAAAAGCTTTAAACATTAAAAATCTAGAAAAAACGCATAACCTAAAACCCTAATCCTAAAAATACTCTAAGCCTAAACCCTAAGCCCTAAACTAAAACCCAAAATCATAAACCAAAAACCCAAAGAAACCCTCCCTAAACCTTAAGAAACTCTAAATCCTATAAATCCTAAAACCATTTAAATCCCATACAAAATACCACGCTCTAAACACTGAATCCTAAAAAACCGTAAACCCTAAACCTAAAAAGAACAAAAAAACCCTAAACCCTAAAAAACCCTACCAAACACTTAACCCTTAAAAACCAGTAAAACTAAAAAAAATCAAAGTTCTAAACCCTATAAAACCCTAAATTGTATATGCTAAACCCTATAAAAAACAAAAAACCCTAAGCCCTAAAACCTAAAACAATAAAATCCCAAAAACCCTAGATAAAACCCTTAACCTAAAAAACCCAAAGCCCTAAACCCTAAAAACCTAGAAAAACCCTTAACACAATCCCTAAACATAAAAAAAAACCTAAGCCCTAAACCCTAACCTAAAACCCTAAATCCCAAACCTAAAACCCTAAGAAACCCTAAACCCTAAACCTTAAATCATATAAACCTTGAAATAAACCCAAAAACCCATTTAAAACACCTACAGAACCCTAATCTCTAAACCCTAAATCCTAAGCATCCATAAAATCTAAACCTAAAAAACATAAAAAAAAAAAAAACCCTAAACCCTAAAACACCCTAAGAAACACTTAACCCTTAAAATCCTTAAAACACCTAAACCTAAAAAACTCTAAGCTCTCAACCCTATAAAGCCCTAAATCGTATATGCTCAACCCTAAAAACAAAAAATAAAACCTAAGCCTAAACCTTAAACCTGAAAAACCTTAACCTAAAAAACCCAAAGCCCTCAACCCTAAAAACATAGATAAAAACCTTAACCTAAAAACCCACAGCCCTAAACCATAAAATCCCATATAAAACCCTTAACCTAAATCCCTAAACCCTAAACCCTAACCTAAAACCCTAAATCCTAAACCTAAATCTCTAAGAAACCCTATTTCCTAAACCTTAAGAAACCCTAAATACTATAAACCCTAAAAGCAATTTCAAACCCCTACAATACCCTTAGCTATAAACACTACATCCTAAAAATTTGTAAACCCTAAAACTAAAAAAACACAAAAAAAAATCCTAAGTCCCAAACCCTAAACTCAAAAGATAAGAAACACTTAACCCTTAAAAACCCTAAAAATCCAAAAATCCCTAGACCGAAAAAACTCTAAGCTCTAAAACCTATAAAGCCCTAAATTGTATATGCTAAATCCTAAAGGATACAAAAAAAAAACCCTAAGCCTTAAACCCTAAACCTATAAAACCCTAAAAAACCCTAATCCCTAAGCCTTAAAAATCTAGATAAAAGCCTTAACCTAAATCCTTAAACCTAAAAAAACCCTAAGCCCTAAACCCTGAATCCAAAATCCAAATCCTAAACTCAAAACCCTAAGAAACACTAAATCTTAAACCTTAAGAAACCCTAAATCATACTAACCCTATAAGACCTCTAAAAAACCTAAGATGTAAACCCTAAATCCCAAATATCTGTAAACCCCAAACACAAAAAACCCTAAGTGTAAACCTTAAACCCTAAGAAACACTTAACACTTAAAAACCCTAAAAACCCCAAGAACTGCTTAAGCTAGACAAACTTTAAGCACTAAACCCTATTAAGCCCTAAATCCTATATGTTAAATCCTAAAAACACATATAAACGTAAGCACGAAACACCTAAACCGATAAAACCCTGAGAATTCTAAACCTAAAAAATCCAAAGCCGTAAACCCTAAAAACTAAGATAAAACCCTTAACATAAAACCCTAAAACATAAAAAAAAACCTAAGGATCCCTAAACCCTAAACTTTAAGTAACCCTAAATACTGTAAACCCCAAAATAAACCCTAAAAACCATTTAAAATCCCTGTAAGTCTCTAAACCCTAAATTTGAAAAATTTGTAAACCCTAAACCTAGAAAAAACAAAAAAAAAACCTTAAACCCTAAATCATAAACAAAATCTTTGGGAAACACTTAACCCTTACAAACCCTAAAAATCCCAAAAACCACTAAAATTAAAAGCTCTAAACTCTAAACCCTATAAAGCCCTAAATCTTATATTCTAAACCCTAAAAAACACCCAAAAAATACTAAGCCCTAACCCCTAAACCTACAAAACCCTAAAAAACCTTAAACTAAAAGACCTAAAGCCCTAAACCCTAAAACACTAGATAAAAGCCTTAACCTTAAAAACCCTAAGCCCTAAGAAACCTTAAACCCTAAACTTTAGGAAACCCTAAATCATATAAACCCTAAAAAGCATTTAAAATCCCTACAAAACCAAAAGCTCTAAACCCTAAATCTTAAACCTAAAAAACGCAAAAAAAAAAACCCTAAGCCCTAAATCCTAAAACGTTAAAAAACAAACTCTAAAAACCAAAAACCCCTAAACCTAAAAAAATTCAAAGTTCTAAACCTTATAAAGCCCTAAATCGTATATGCTAAATCATAAAAAAAACAAAAAAAAACCCTAAGCCTATAAAACCCTAAAAATCCTTAACCCAAAATCGCAAAGACCTAAACCCTAAAACCCTAGATAAAACCATTAACCTAAATCCCTAAACCTAAAAATCCCTAAGCCCTAAGCCCCAAACCCTAAACCCTAACCTAAAACCCTAAACCCTAAACCTTAAGAAACCATATATCCTATAAACCTTAAAATAAACCCTAAAAACCATTAAAACCCATACAAAAACCTAAGCTCTGAACCCTGAATCCTAAAAATCTGTAAACCCTAAACCTTAAAAACACACAAAAAAAAAACTAAGCCCTAAGCCCTAAACTCTAAACCATAAAAAACCCTAAGAAACACTTAACCCTTAAAACCCCTAAAAAACCTAAAAACCCCTAAACCTAAACTAACTCTAAGCTCTAAGCCCTATAAGCCCTAAATTGTATATGCTAAATCCAAAAAAAACACAATAAAAAAACCTAAGCCCTAAACCCTAAACCTATAAAAGCCTGAAAAACCTTAACCTAAAAAACCCAAAGCCCTAAACCCTAAACACCTAGATAAAACCCTTAACCTAAATCCCTAAACCTAAAAAACTCTAAGATCTAAACCCAAAACGCTAACCTAAAACCCTAAATCCTAAACCTAAAACCCTAAAACCCTAAACCCTAAGCCTTATGAAACACTAAATCCTATAAACCATAAAATAAACACTAAAAACCATGTTAAACCTCTACAAAACCCTAAGATCTAAACCCCAAATCCAAAAAATCCATAAACCCTAACCTTAAAAAACACAAAATAACTCTATGCCCTAAATCCTAAGCTCTAAAAAATCTTAAGAAACACTTATCACTTAAAAACTCTAAAAAGCACAAAAACCCCTAAACCTAAAAAATTCTAAACCAAAAAAACCCTAAATTGTATATGCTAAACCCTAAAATACAAAAAAAAAAAAAAAAAAACCCTAAGACCTAAATCCTATATCAATAAAACCCTATAAAACATTAACCTAAGAAACCCAAAGCCCTAAACCCTAAAAACCTAGATAAAACCCTTAACTTAACACAAAAACTAAAAGAATCCTGAGTCCTAAACCCTATACCCTAACCTAAAATCCTAAATCCTAAACCTAAAACCCTAAGAAATCCTAAACACTAAACCATAGGAAACCCTAAATCCTATAAACCTTAAAATAAACCCAAAAACCATTTAACACCCCTACCAAACCTCAAGCACTAAACCCTAAATCCAAAATAATATTAAACCCTAAACCTAAAAAAACACAAAAAAAAATCCCAAGACCTAAACCCTGAACCCTAAAAAATCCTAAGAAACACTTAACCCTTAAAACCCTAAAATCCCAATACCCCTAAGTTTTGCTAAACGCTAAAAAACACAAGAAAAAAAACCCTAAGCCCTAAACCCTAAACCTATAAAACCCTAACAAAACATTACCCTAATTAACCCAAAGCCCTAAACCTTTAAAAACCTAGATAAAACACTTAACCTAAAATCCTAAACTTTATAAAAACCCTAAGCCCAAAACCCTAAACCGTAACCTAAAACCCTAAATCCTTAACCTAAAACACTAAGAAACCCTAAATCATAAGAAACCCTAAATCCTATAAACCCTAAAATAAAACCTATAAATCTTATATAACCCCTACAAAACCCTAAATCCTAAAAATCCGTAAACCCTAAACTTAAAAAACACAAAAAAAAAAACATATGTTCTAAACCCTAAAAAACATGAACAAACACTTTACCCTTAAAAAAATCATAAACCTAAAAAACTCAAAGATCTAAACCCTATAAAGCCCTAAATCGTATATGCTTAACCCTTAAAACACACAAAAAACACTAAGCCCTAAACCCGAAACCTATAAAACCTACAAAACCCGAGATAAAACCCTTAACCTAAAAAACCCAAAGTCCTAAACCCTAAAAACCTAGAAAAACCCAAAATCCTAAATCCTAACCTAAAACCCTAAATCCCAAACCTAAAACCCTAAGAAGCCCAAAAAACCCTAACCGTTACAAAACCTTAAATCATATAAACCCTTAAATAAACTCTAAAAACCATTTAAAACACCTACAAAACCCTAAGATCTAAACCCTAAATCCTAAGAATACATAAACCCTAAACATAAAAAGCACAAAAAAAACCCAAACCCTAAATCCTAAACCCTAAACTCTAAAACACCGTAAGAAACACTTAACCCTTAAAAACCCTTAAATCCCCAAGAACCCCTAAACCTAAAAAACTCTAAGCTCTAAACCCAATAAATTCCTAAATCATATATGCTCAACCCTAAAAAACACAAAAAAAAGCCTAAGCATAACCCTAAACCCATAAAACCCTAAAAAAACCCAAAGTCCTAAACCATAAAAATCTAGATTAAAACCTTAACCTAAAAAACAAAAGTCCTAAACCCTAAAAATCCCAATAATACCATTAACTTAAATCCCTAAACCTAAAAAAACCCAAAGCCCTAAACCCTAAACCCTAAATCCAAAACTAAAAACCTAAGAAACCCTAAACCTTAAGAAACCCTAAATCCTATAAACCCTAAAATAAAACCTAAAAACCATTTAAAAACCCTATAAATCTCTAAACCCTAAATCCTAAAAATTCATAAACCCTGAACCTCAAAAGCACAACAAAACCCCTAAAACATAAACCCTTAAAAACCTTGAGAAACACTTAACCCTTACAAACCCTAAAAATCCCAAAAATAGTTAAACCTAAAAAAACTCTAAGCTCTTAAACCTATAAAGCCTGAAATCGTATATGCTAAACCCTAAAAAACACCCAAAGCCCTAAACCTATAAAACACTAAAAAATCATAACCTAGAAAACCCAAAGCCCTAAACCCTTAAACCCTAGATAAAATCCTTACACTAAAAAAACCCTAAGCCCTAAACCTTAAAATCTAACCTAAAACACTAAATCCAAAACCTAAAACCCTAAGAAATCCTAAACCTTAAACATTAAGAAACCCTTAATCCTATAAACCCTAAAATAAATCCTAAAAAGCATTTAAAAACTATAACGACCCAAAAAATGAATAAGTGAAACTAGAGCCTAACGTGTGTGTGTTTGTGTTTGATGTGAGGTTTCATGTTGTTCTATGTTGTCCCAAGCTATGGTTGAGGGTTATAGGGGCTAAACTTCAAGGTATGACCCCTCAAGGACCAACCAAGGGTCCTTGAGGGGGACCCTAAAGCCTAACCCCAAGGCTGCCCCTTAAAGCAAAAAACTGCCAAAACCTTATGAACCACGGATGAAATCCACGGCCAGTAGATTGATCTACGACTCGTGGTCTTGCTCTGTAGTTCAAGCCCTCTTTTTTCCCAATCCCCAGCCCCATACCACGGACCAGCACTACAGTCCATGAATGGACTCACGATTCGTGAGCTTGGGTATCGTTTGCACCTGTGTGTGCTGTCAAGACACGGCCAAGCGAAGGGTGGTTTGGTAAATTCCTCCTTGGCTAGGTAAGTGTTTGGACGTTTATATTGGGTTTATTAACATATTTTAAGAGTATTAAAAGTGTTAAACTCTATTTTACATTTTATTATTTCAAAACCCCAACTCAAAACCCTTCCCTCCCAAAACGTCTTCTCTCTAGAAACTCCATTGGAGATCAAGGTCAAGATCAAGCTAGGGTTGGGGATTTCAAGGTGTTTCTTCTACAAATTTGGTGGGGAATCAATAGCAAGGTATGGTAGTCTTGATCTTTGTCTAATATTCCTTTCAAGGAGCCAATTCAAAGAAGATTTCAAATCACGAAAATCTTGATTTTCACTCAATCTCGTGGGTTCTTTCATCAAACAATTTCTAAATTGTATCGTATGAAGTGGCTTTGTTGATCATGAATGAATGTTGATGAATTGTGCCTATATTGATTTAGATTATTGAATTGTATCTCATCTATGCCTAATTATGGTGAATTGAGGATTTGTGATCATAGCCTTGACCTAATTTCATGTTAAAGTAGAATTGTGCTTGAATTATTGATCCACTTGAAAGGTGGAGGTGGTTACTTACTATGTACATTGTGCTCATGGCCTTGAAGGCATAGTGTGAGGAATTGAAGTATTATCATGAAGTTGTATATATGAATGTGATGTGAAGCATGTGTGTGATCTAAACGAATGAATTATGATCATGTTTAGAAGCTAATTGTGTTAGGATTAAATTTTATCTCTCTATTAACACATGGTGATTATGTGAAAGGCTATTCTCACATACACACACATGAATGAATGAAGTCTAATGATACTGTTAATGATGAAGTACTATCTGAAAGGCTATTCTCATATTGTACTCTAATGAATGATAATGACATGTTGTGAAAGTACTTTCACACAATAAGGGGGTTCTTAGGTGAAAGGTTATTCTCATATTTGAATCTATGAGCTTCCCAATGAATGAATGAATGTTGGGTTTGAGATGGATACTCAACCGTGAGTTGAGGCGGGGTATCTAGTAGCAATCTCTTATCCCATAATAAATGAATGTAATGAATGTCAAGTACTTCATGGGGAATATGCAAAGTACCGAGTGGATATGACTTGGGGTGGAAGCTAATCCGATAGTTGAGGCGGGGTATCTAGTAGAAACCTCTTGAGATAGCTGCTCAACCGTGAGTTGAGGCGGGGTATCTAGTAGCAATCTCCTTATCCCTTAACTATGTGCCCACATAGGTCTAGTTAGTGGATCCACTTAAGCTAAAATGAATGGTTCTACCTTAGACAAGTAGGAATCCCTTATCCAGTGAGGGTGACACTGGGATTCCATGTCAATCTCTCACGGTCTATGTCGGTTAAGGTTTTCCCCCACAAACTAATGAACTATGGCTTCCTAAGGATGCACTACTTAGTATGGGTGGTGGTATGGGATGCCATCTATGCATTGGACAAGTAGGCTTTGAGAGGGGCCATGGTGTGTTCCTTATAATGTTAATGAAATGAATGGACTCTTATGATGATATTTATGAGAATGTTGACATAATGTCAAAATGAATGAAGGTTCTCTTAATGTGATAAAGTTAATGAAGATGTTGACTTATATGCTGAAATGTAATTATAAATGCTATACTTGGATTTTATTATAAGTTACTTCCTTGTCATGACTTATTGTATATGAATGTGCCTTGTCTGTGGTGACTTCAAAGGTGTCCTTAGTGTGAGTAGTAGTATGGGATTCTACTCATACATTGCACAAGTATGACTTAGAGTTGTCTTAGATGTTGGTCTTTATGTGATGATGTGACTTATGTAATGTTTATGTCTCTTATGTGCTTCATTGTGCAAAGGTGGGAAGGATGAATTGTAAGTTCACTTTTTGTGGCCTTAGGGTGGTTCCCTAGTGTGGGTGGTGGTATGGGACGCTACCCATACATTGCACAAGGTATAGCTTGAGGGTTACTTGGGGTGAAGGTTTAATGTGAAGGTAAAGGTTTACATGATAATTATGTTCTAATGTGGTTTAAATGACTTGTGTGTTGGTTGTGGTTGAATATTATGCCTATTTTGTTTATGTTCATGAAGGTCTTATCAAAATAACATATATCATGACTAGCAAAGAAAATGTCCTTTTAAGCATGTTGTTGCATGGCTTCCATACTTAGTACATCTAATGTGCTAACCCATACTTCTTCTCCCTTTTTACCAAAGTGTAGGGTTTGGAGATATTGGTGTTCTATGATTGAAGGATAGGTTTCTAAGGTGCTTGAAGATGAAGACTTGGTGAGTCCTCATAGTTTCTAGGACAATATTCACTTTGTTCCTTTATGTCTTTTAATTTATGTTAAAGCTTTTGTATGGGCTAAGTCCCAATGTTGTATTCAAAGTATTAGATGGTTTGAGACATAGTCTATAAAGTCTAGAAAGTCTTCCTCTTGCTTTTAATGAAAGATGTTTTCGATTGTAAATAAAAGTTTTAAATTCTTCTTTATTTTCTTATGTTCTTATGTTCAAGAATGTTATGCGTCTTGTATTAGACCCCTTCGGGGTCGAGTACGTCGTATTACAACTAGGGGGTGCTCTCGGGTCGTGACAAACATGGTATCAGAGCCAGGTCTTGGAATGGTCTTAGGATGTCTCAAACCACATCTAGTAGAGTCTTGTTCATAATGTGAAGCGCACCACATTATGAATATGAGGCTATTGGGTGTTAAGAAAGTTCCACTTCTTCATTCTTCAAGTTGTGCCATAGAGTTTAACTTTATAATATCTTTCCCTTATTCCTTATGTGATGGTCTTTAGAGTATGACCACTTGAAAGGAGTATGCTAGAAGGGTTGAGGGAGAGAAAAGGTTGGTTGTGATGCCAACTATGACTATGTGAACTTATAAATGAGAGATAGAAGATTGTGATGTTGACTTTAGTATGAATGGGTTTCTTTATAGTTATGTATGTTGTTGGTAGAACTCAGCTTAGTTATGATGAGTTTGGAGGTATGTTGAAAGAGTTAGTGAAATGTGGTGTTTTAGAAATGCCTAGGTGTGATGAGTATGAAGGTTTAGTGATGTCTTGTTCCGACCTTAGAATGGAAAGAAATGAAGTTTAGAAGAGTTGGTATAGGCTTACTCCCAAGTGGGGGAATAATGTGCCTAGATGGTAAGGTCTTTGAGTGTCCTTGATGTTCATGAGTTAGGCTTGATTGATGTTCTTACCTCAAGAGGTGTAGTGAGTTGAAGAGTCTAGACCCAGTGTGGTAGACTCATATGAGACCTTGAGTGGTGTTGGTAAGGTTGTTGTGAGAAAGAGTTGCTTAATGAGGATTTTCCTAGTATAAAAGCACTGGTATGTTGGTGGTTTCTTGTAAGTTGTGGATGTCTTCTTAAGGTTCCTTAGTTGGGTTTACTCCTAAGTGGGGGATGGTATGTTGAGTAGTAAGGTTGTTGAGAGGCGATGTCCTTATATCTTTCATTCTATTCCTTTTCAAGCTTGAGACTTAGAGTTTGGCTTGTTCCATGTTTTGGAGTCATGTGTGACATTGTGTTTCCATTTTCTCCTTATATTATGCATGTTCTTGATGAATTCTTTTTTAGTTGAGAAAATGAGTTTCCGTGATTTATTGTTCCTCATGCTAATGTGCATTTACTATGAGTTGTCTATATGATTCATGAGGTGAAATGTTGAACATGCCTAAATGTGTTTTTATGAAGAAGTTGCATAATGTGCTTTATTGAAAAGATGCATAATGTGCTTTTATGAGAAAATTGCTTAAATGTGCTTAATGATGTTGTGTTGAGCATGATGTGATTTGGAGAAGGAAGTTCCTCCAATGAAAAATAAGAAATGTGAAGTTTTGATGCATAGTGAGTTTGTGGATGTAGTTCCTACCTTCTTGTTTGCATTGAGCCTTGTTGATGTGGAGTTGATGTTTCCTCCTAGTTGTGTGCATTTAATTATGATGTTGCATGCATGATGGGCTCCTAGTCTTCAGTCATTTTCCCTTACTGTGTTTTAAGTTTCATTCGAGGATGAATGTTTCTAAGTGGGGGGATAATGTAACGACCCTAAGAACGAATAAGTGAAACTAGAGCCTAACGTGTATGTGTTTGAGTTTGATGTGAGGTTTGAATGAGGTTTCATGTTGTTCTATGTTGTCCTGAGCTATGGTTGAGGGTTATAGGGGTTAAATGTCAAGGTACGACGCCCCAAGGACCAACCAAGGGTCCTTGAGGGGGACCCTAAAGCCTAACCCCAAGGCTGCCCCTTAAACCAAAAAGCTGCCAAAACCTTGTGAACCACGGATGCAATCCACGACCAGTAGATTGATCTACAGCTCGTGGTCTTGCTCCGTAGGTCAAGCCTTCTTTTTGCCTAGCCCCAGCCCCAGACCATTGACTAGCAGTACGGTCTATGAATGGACTCACGGTCCGTGAGTCTGGGGTGTTGTTTGCACCTGTGTGTGATGTCAAGACACGGCCAAGCCAAGGGTGGTTTGGTAAATTCCTCCCTTGGCTAGTTAAGTGTTTGGACGGTTATTTTGTGTTTATTAACATATTTGAAGAGTATTAAAAGTATTAAACTCTATTTTACATTCTATTATTTCAAAACCCCAATCAAAACCCTTCCCTCCTAAAAAGTCTTCTCTCTAGAAACTCCATTGGAGATCAAGGTCAAGATCAAGCTAGGGTTGGGGATTTCAAGGTGTTTCTTCTTCAAATTTCGTGGGGAATCAATAGCAAGGTATGGTAGTCTTGATTCTTGTCTAATTTTCCATTCAAGGAGCCAATTCAAAGAAGATTTTAAATCATGAAAATCTAGGTTTTCACTCAATCTCATGGGTTCTTTCACAAACGATTTTAAAGGTTTACTATGTCAAATTATGATTATATTGACGTTTAATTGATGATTTTACTATATGAACCCATGATTCCTCTCAATTTCTAAATTGTGTCTTATGAAGTGGGTTTGTTGATCATGAATAAATGTTGATGAATTATGCCTAAATTGATTTAGATTATTGAATTGCATCATCATCTATGTCTAATTATGGTGAATTGTTGGTGAATTGAGGATTTGTGATCATATCCTTGAAAGGGCAAGTTTGACCTAATTTCATGTTAAAGTAGAATTGTGCTTGAATTGTTGATCCACTTGAAAGGTGGAGGTGTTTACTTACTATGTACATTGTGCTCTTGGCCTTGAAGGCATAGTGTGAGGAATTGAAGTATTATCATGATGTTGTATATATGAATGTGATGCGAAGCATGTGTGTAGTCTAAATGAATGAATTATGATCCTGTTTAGAAGCTAATTGTGTTAGGATTGAATGTTAACTCTCTATTAACACTTGTGGATGATGGTGATTATGTGAAAGGCTATTCTCACATACACACACATGAATGAATGAATGAATAAAGTCTAATGATAATGTTAATGATGAAGTACTATTTGAAAGGCTATTCTTATATCGTACTCTAATGAATGATAATGACTTGTTGTGAAAGTACTTTCTCACAATAAGGGGGTTCTTAGGTGAAAGGCTATTCTCGTCTTTGAATCTATGAGCTTCCCAATGAACGAATGAATGTTGGGTTTGAGATGGATACTCAACCGTGAGTTGAGGCGGGGTATCTAGTAGCAATCTCTTATCCCATAATGAATGAATGTAATGAAAGTCAAGTACTCTGTGGGCAGTAATGCCAAGCACCGAGTGGATATGAATTGGGGTGGATGCTCATCCGTGATTTGAGGCGGGGTATCTAGTAGCAACCTCTTGAGATGGATGCTCAGCTGTGAGTTCAGGCGGGGTATCTAGTATCAATCTCCCTATCCCTTAAATATGTGCCCACATAGGTCTAGCTAGTGGATCCACTTAAGCTAAAATGAATGATCCTACCTTAGGCAAGTAAGAATCCCTTATCCGGTGAGGTTGACACCGATATTCCATATCGAGCTCTCATGGTCTATGTCGATTAAGGCTTACCCCCACAAACTAATGAATTATAGCTTCCCAAGGATGCACTACTTAGTATGGGTGGTGATATGGGACGCCATCTATGGATTTCACAAGTAGGCTTTGATAGGGGTCATGGTGTGTTCGTTATAATGTTAATGAAATGAATGGACTCTTATGATGATGTTTATGAGAATGTTGATATAATGTCAAAATGAATGAAGGTGCTCTTAATGTGATAAATTTAATGAAGATGTTGACTTATATGCTGAAATGTAATTATAAATGCTATACTTGGATTGTATTATAAGTTACTTCCTTGTCATGACTTATTGTATATGAATGTGCCTTGTCTATGGTGACGTCAAAGGAGTACTTAGTGTGAGTAGTAGTATGGGATGCTACTCATACAATGCACAAGTATGACTTAGAGTTGTCTTATATGTTGGTCTTAATGTGATGATGTGACTTATGTAATGTTTATGTCTCTTATGTGCTTCATTGTGTAAAGATGGGAAGGATGAATGGTAAGTTCACTTTTGGTGGCCTTAGGGTGGTACCTTAGTGTGGGTGGTGGTATGGGACACTACCCATACATTGCACACGGTATAGCTTGAGGGTTACTTGGGGTGAAGGTTTAATGTGAAGGTAAAGGTTTACATGATAATTATGTTCTAATGTGGTTTAAATGACTTGCATGTTGGTTGTGGTTGAATATTATGCCTTTTATTTTTATGTTCATGAAGGTTTTATCAAAATAGCATATATCATGACTATCAAAGAAAATGTCCCTTTAAGCATGTTTTTGCATGGCTACCATACTTAGTACATCTAATGTGCTTACCCATATTTCTTCTCCCTTTTTACCAAAGTGTAGGGTTTTGAGATATTGTTGTTCTATGCTTGAAGGATAGGTTTCTAAGGTGCTTAAAGATGAAGACTTGGTGAGTCCTCATAGTTTCAAGGACAATACCCACTTTGTTCCTTTATGTCTTTTAGTTTATGTTAAAGCTTTTGTATGGGTTAAGTCCCAATGTTGTATTCAAAGTATTAGATGGTTTGAGACATAGTATATAAAGTCTAGAAAGTTTTCCGCTTTATTTTAATGAAAGATGTTTTCAATTGTAAAGAATTTTTTTCTCTATTTTCCTATCTTCTTATGTCGAAGAATGCTACGAGGCTTGTATTAGACCCCTTAGGGGTCGAGTACGCCCTGTTACGACTAGGGGATGCTCTGGGGTCGTGACAATTAAAACCCCTACAAAACCCAATGCTCTAAACACTAAATTCTAAAAATCTGTAAACCCTAAATCTAAAAAACACAAAAAAACCCTAAGCCCTAAATCCTAAACCCTAAAAAATCCTAAGAAACACTTAACCCTTAAAAATTCTAAAAAAAACCCCAAAGACCCCTAAACCTAAAAGAACTCAAAGCTCTAAACCTTATAAACACCTAATCGTATATGCTAAATCCTTAAAAACATAAAAAAAAAAAAACCTAAGTCTTACATCCTAAACCTATAAAACCCTAAAAAACCTTTATCCAAATAACCCAAAGCCCTAAACCCTAAAACTAGATAAAACCCTTGAGCTAAAGCCATAAATCGAAAAAACACTAAGCCCTAAAACCCTAAACCTAAACCTAAAACCCTAAAAACCATTAAAATCCAAGCAAAAACCTAAGCTCTAAACCTTGAATCCTAAAAATCAATAAACCCTAAACCTTAAAAAACACAAAAAATCCCTAAGCCCTAAACCCTAAACCCTATAAAACCCTAAGAAACACTTAACCCTTAAAAACCCTAAAACCCCTATACCCTTAAGCTTAAAAAACTCAAAGCTCTAAACCCTATAAAGCACTAAAAATATTTATTCTAAACCCTAAAAAGCACAAAAAAAAACCCTAAGCCCTAAATCCTAAACCTATAAAACTCTAAAAAACCATTACCCTAATTAACCCAAAGCCCTAAACCCTTAAAAACCTCGATAAAACACTTAACCTAAAATCCTAAACTTTATAAAAAGCCTAGGCCCAAAACCCTAAACCCTAACCTAAAATCCTAAATCCCTAACCTAAAACACTAAGAAACCCTAAATCCTATAAACCTTAAAATAAACCCTATAAATCTTATAAAACCCCTACAAACACTACCAGAAATATGATTTATTGTGATGACTTTTAGTGGCGATACTTAAAGTTGCCACAAAAGTTGGAGCTTTTGTAGCGACTTGTAAAGGTTGCCACAAAAGGAGGTAATTTTAAGGGCGAGCCTTAGAATTGTTACTGAAAATTATATAGTCAGTGGCGTCTATGTTTAGGTCGCCACAAATATGCACTGAATTACTTAATAAAATTTCTTATAGTGGTGACTAATAAGCTGTTGCTACTAAATGTTATTTGTGGCAATGTAGTCGCCACTAAAATGCCATGTATTGTGGCAACATTTCATGTCGCCAGTAATTCTTTTCTACTTTCTAAATTTAAATTTTATTAATAATAATTTCTTATTTAAATATACATAAATATCATACCAATATATTGAAAACTTCTAATAGTTATTTTAT
>JAJOOE010017534.1:0-23543 GCA_036250405.1 Solanum raphanifolium
AGGGTATTTTTAAATACCCAAAATACCCTCACATTCACACTTATGTACTACTTATATTATACATTATATATTACTATTATATATATATATTTTTTTTTAGTAGATAAGTGTGAATGTGAGGGTATTTTGAAATACCCAAAATACCCTCACCTTGACACTTATGTTCAACCCTCTCCTTTTTTTTGGTGCCATGTGTCAAAAGAAGAGTGAATTTTATTCACTCTTCTTATATAGTAAAGCATTTAATTCCAACAAGAAAACTCCTCACTCATCTAAAGGGAAAAAAGTAGTGAACACCTTTTCTGTGCAAAAGTGAAAAATCAAACAGAGAAAAATGCTCTCCTCCAAACTCTCCTGGCTGATCGCGGTGGCGATCACGGCGGCGCTACTGTCGGCAACCACCACAGAAGCACAAACGCCGTCGTGTGCTTCTAAACTTGTCCCCTGTGCACCTTTCCTCAACTCAACCAAACCACCGGCTTCTTGCTGTGACCCACTAAGAGAAGCCGTCACCAAAGATCTTCAATGTCTCTGCAATCTTTACGAAAATCCCGCTTTGTTGACTTCTCTCGGTATTAACGTTACTCAAGCTATTGGACTTCCTAAGTACTGTAATATCCCTGGCGATGTTACCGCTTGTAAAGGTAGGATTTAACCCCAGATTTTGAAATGGGGATCTGAATTGAGGCTCAATTTTTTGCATTTGGAGTTGATAACTATGTTTTTACATGTATCGAAGTAAAAATTATACTTCAAATCTGATATTTTTCATTTTTGATGGTAAGTAATTTTGTTCGATGACTAATTGGGGCGTAAATTATTTCTGTTTTAACATGTAACTGTCATGATCGATTTTCGCATTAATTTGATTATTATTATTATTTTTTTTTTTGTCTACAGCGGCTGCTCCAAGTTCAAGTTCTCCTTCTGAGAAAACGCCACCAGGTAACTGAGATTGAATTGCTCGTTGTTTCAACTTTGTTAACACTGAGTTAATAGTAGTCAATTGATGAACAATTTCGGAGTATGCATCAATTTGATTTGGTTTTTTATTAATTGTTGAACCTTGCTCCTTTGAATTTTACTGAATCGTGATCCATAGGTGTTCTAGTTCCATTAATTTTTGCTTGGCCTTATTCAACTTTGCTCCTTTAGTAGTGTTTGTTTTACTAATTATACTTATTAATTATGCTTTGAAAAAATGTTTGACTACTGGTACTTAAAGGATAATTTTGGAAGAAAAAATGTTGAGGGGTTATTTTCGCAGATATTTTGATTGAATCAGTTTGAAAAGAAAAAATAATAGTATTTTCACACGAAAGCTTTCCAGTATTTCAGTCAGAATCTGTTTCCCACCATTCGTTTTCCCAGTAAGCTGGTTCGGTGGGAAATGGTGGAAAAATAATGTTTTAAAACGCAAATTTCCCATTGATTCGCGGTGGAAAACATCTGCTTCTAGTATTGGGTGAAGCCAAGGTTACAACTTTATAGGTTTAGTTTATTTTTGCTTTTAGCATTAGCCGAAGCTAAGATTTCAACTTTATTAATTAAGTTTCTTCCAGATTTTAGCTTAGGCAAAGCCAAGATTTCAACTTAATAGGTTAGAATTTTAGAATGCATATTCGGGCTTCTAGCTTGTGGAACTATACTGGCTATATTGTTGTTGATGTTGTATCCGGATTTCTAGTTCCACACCTGCTTTTATGGCGTTATAGGACAGCCTTTGTTAAATTTAAATTATAGCACAAAAATTCAAAGGTTGACTTGCTAACGCTGTCCTTGTTCAATAATTCAGAAATTTGATAACATAGCTATATTCCTTGACCTTTTCAAACTATTAAATAAGTTTTCACCGAGTAACTTGTCATATACAATCTTTGAAATGAGACAAAACATATATTGTGTTCCTTTTTCAAAACAAGAAATTGAGTAGATTGCGATATACTATAAATTTGTGGTCCAACAAGAATATTTATGTTGGACTTATGGATGCACTCTACATGTTTTGTTCATTCTGTGTTGTGATGAAATTTCCTTAGATGTCAAATTAATTTGGTGTCAGACATATAAACCTTTTTAGTAGTGTCTATCTTTGTTTGCACCTTCGACGATTAGTGGGATAAACAAAAATAAAAATATTGAATAACATCGGGTGAGAAATCAAATTTCCCGTTCTTCCTGTTTTAATCAAGTTTCTCTAAGGTTGCAAAATACTTTACATTTTTCCCCAGACACGATCATTAATTGTTTCCAGTGAGGACTTAAGTTGAAGTGTTTGGCCTGATTCTTATTTCTTAGTGGGGTTCAATCAATTTTATGGTGTTCAATCAATCTTAGATCTTCAGCCAAAAAAAATGACCTACTTTGTTAAGCTTAATTTGAGGAATCGAGCTGTTTCTTAAGAGAAAAAGTTGAAAAAGTCATTCATGGTGGAAATGAAAATGTTCCGACTTCATGTAATTATTAAGAGAGACATTCTTCTCAGTATTAAGAATCTTGTTCTTTCTTATCCAATAAGCCATTGGAATTATACAGAGCAGTTTCTCTTGGATGTTGCTTAGCTATGTAATAAGTTTTTAAAGTCTTTTTTATGCCCTTACCCCTGATCGCTTTGTCTTTCTAGAGTAAGTTCACTTTTCTTCTGTTTTCCTCCTCTTGAGTCATGCCGATTGAAGGTTTTTACAACGCTGGCAAAGAAAATAAGAATGGAGATAGAGGATGACAATATTTATTATTGCAACTTCTGCCGAGTAATATTTTACCTCGTTTAATGTTATGTGCCCCAGGTACTCTGAGATTTTGTGGCAGTTTGGAGTGGAATGTGGCATATTTGTTATGCTACTCGACTAATGATCATAATTTTACTACTTATGTGTGCGAGTATCTTGTTTAGGACTTTAGACATTTTAGTCATTGACCTGGACATGAGGATTAGCCAAATGGAGAACGGAAACATCTGTCTAAATCATATGCATCCATCTCGTCCTCTTTTTGAATTTATCTCCCAGTAAAATGTAGATTCGAGATTATGTTAATTTTGTTTGGCTTACATATTGATTCATGTTTAATTTGCATTGCATTCTTGCTAACAATATTTTTCTCTTGATGAAACTTTACAGTCACCACCCCAGCTTCAAAAGATAAAAACGGAGTGAGCACGGTTGCATGGACTGGAATGTCAAGCTTACTCGTGCTCTTTGCTTCTTTCGTGCTTGCTTAGTTCACCGAGTACGTCCTTCAAGTACTGAGAAATGTTGATGAATTTCTTTGTTTCAGTGTTTATTTAGGGAATTGACAGATTGCACTCCAAGACTTGGATCACTTTTATTCTGTGAAGTTTCACATTGTATCATCTGTTGAGATGAACTAAATTGATGTATGAGCTGTAGTGCATACTTTGTGTTTGCATGTTCTTGATGTATTTATGGGGTATTTTTTCCTCCCTACCCAAGAGCTTCCATCCTTTTTCTCCCTAGGTGACTCGAACTCACAACTTTTGAGTTAGAAGTGAAGAGTGTTTACCATTCGAGCAACTCCTTTTGAGTTAGAAGTGAGGAGTGTTTACCATTCGAGCAATTCCCTCTCATCATTCATGGGGTATATTAAGTGAAATGTGGCATGTTATAATAATAGAAAGGGCCTTTTTTCTTCTCTAGTCATCATTCTTGGCATTAGAAAGCAAGAACACGCAACACAAAATGTACCATAGAAAGCTTTTACTCTTTGAAAGCTTCATATGCATCTTGTTTTAACTCGTGTGGGGGAGAAACTAAAGTTCTAGCTACTAGTTCGGCATAACTCAAAAGCTTTTCTATATTTTTGTTGAGAAATATGCTTACGAATAGTTACATAATTCTTTCTATATTAAAAAACTTTGTTTTATAACACTAACTCCCTTTAAAGTGATTTTTTTGGCATTTTTTATTTATTTTTAAAAAATGATTTTTAAAGAAATAAAAAGTTATTATTTCTTTTTCATTTTTTTAATCTAATAAGTATAGAACAAATTTCCAAGAAGTCTTTCAAAACTTCTTTACGGGAGTATTATTTTTAGATTACTGTAAAAGTTAAAAGTGAAGGGCTAAAATTCAAAAACATGCTTAAAAATATATTAGTTTTTGAGTTTCATATTTGAATTATTAAGTGTGCAAGTTGGTTACATACTAATCACTAACTATTTATTAAAACATGCTTCCTACCTACATGATAGTAATATTTTAAATAGAAAAAGTGAATAATTTTATTTTAATAAATAGTTGTTGATAGTTCAAATAAAAATGTACACATTTGATAGTTTATTTACTTATGAAATTTTAAAAATTGAAATACTTTTAGCTATTATTTTAACCTAGACGTAATTTTCCAAAAAAAAACAAACACTTAAATAATTGAAATACTTTAGCTATTATTTTAACCTAGACGTAATTTTCCAAAAAAACAAACACTTAAATGAAAATAACAAAGCAAATAAAACGGAACAAAGAGTTTATCCAGTAATAGAAGCTACTAGAAGAACCTAGTCAGCTCAAGTCCCCTTCCATTTTCCTCGCCTCACTACCGAAAGCTAGGGTTTACAGTTTCTGCAATTTCGAAGATTTTGAATCTGTAGTAATCGGAAAAAGCTATGGACCCGATGAAGTTGAATCAACTGAAGCAATTTGTGGAACAGTGCAAATCCAATCCTTCCATTCTCTCCGATCCTTCTCTTTCATTTTTCCGTGACTACATTGAGAAGTAAGTACGCTGTTTAGTTCCATTTGAGAATAGTAATTTTTGACTTTTCCCCCTAATCTTATGTTATTATGAACATATGAATGGATGATGGATCGCTACTTTGCTTTCAGTTACTGTAGTTTTGGATGAATGAACTTTATGTCGATTTATTTGTTTTACAGTCTCGGTGCAAAACTTCCTCCGGCTGCTTACGACACCGGCGATTACAAAGAGGTATTTTCCTTGCTTCATTATAGTGTGACGTAATGGTCAATGATGTGGGTTGAGAATAATGAGGTTCCCGACTAGTTATCTTGTACTTGTTACTGGTGGGAGGTGGCTTGTATCTCGTGGAATTAGTCAGAAGTGCAATAAATATTATTGTTCTGTGAAATCTTAATATTATTGTTTCTGATGAGTAAAGTAACCTGTACAATCACAAATAGGGAATCTTAATATTATTGTTTCTGGTTATCCTCCCTTAACCAGAAGTTTATTATTAATAAAATAATGTCTCTTAGTAATGTCTAACGGCTACTCGTGTGATTTGGAATAGAGTTAGAGTAATTAAAATCTTCTAGGTAAAAGATTAAAGAGTTCTATTTAATAACTTCTATGAATATACACTAGGTTACACAAAAAAGTCGTTTTTGGATCAATCCAAAGCCCAACCCTCCTCGGGTTTGAGCCCTAGGTATGGAAAAATCCTTGGTAGGGAGCGCTGCCCCGAACGAACCCCTACTCAGTGCGAATCCAAACTCCAATGCGGGTACTACCGAACATGCCCAATTATTTTCCAAACAATTTAGTCCTGAAATCATATGAAAGGAAGGTTAAAAAATTCTGCGGTCTCTAGGAATCAAGATTTATATCATGGAAGCAAGGGATTCCAAATGGTTGGGTGTGATGCTGAGTTGTTAGACTTACTTAGCTCCAGCTAGGCAAGTGTGAGGTTCATAAAACTTCTGATATGCCTTGAAAGGCAAATTACTGACTATTGTAGTAGTAAAATGGGGTTGAACTGATTTGATTGTGATTTTCTTAGATACCTACATGTTTCCACTTTATATTGTTTCTACTGTATTAGTATGGTCCGTGGTTTCTCATTAAATATGGGGTAATCAGAAAGTGTAGCCTCTCCCTGGATTTTATATTGTCCTATTGATCTAACGTTTTCTATTCAGAAGTCTCATGCGGTGGATGCGAGTGATGACGAAATGGATGATGTTGAGAATGATGCTAGTACGAAAGAGACAGTTGAAGAAGAGGAGGAGCCTGAGATAATTGAATCTGATATTGAGCTTGACGAGAGTGACACCGTGGAACCTGACAATGATGAGCCACAGAAGGTTTGCCACCTGACTGATATAACATTTTCTTTCTGTTTTGGATTTAAAGGTTCATGTTTATTTTTAACATTTCAAATCTGTTTTTCTAGATGGGAGACCCTTCTGTGGAGGTTACTGAAGAAAGCCGTGATGCTTCTCAGGAGTCCAAAGCTCAGGCCATGGAAGCAATTTCTGAAGGTGATTTTGTTCAATGTCTATATGTCAGCATGCGTGTCTGCATGTCCGCAAAACCAGTGGCATCATCTCTCTTACTTTTGTTGTTTGTTTTCATCAGGTAAGCTAGAAGATGCAATTGAGCATCTTACAAAGGCAGTTCTCCTCAATCCTACATCCGCAATTATGTATGCTACTAGAGGTACATTTGCCACTTGCTTTCAAATTGAATTTATTGATGTTGATTTTTTGTAATTCGAGTATTCATTTGCATTCAACAAATCACCGTTTTTTGCTCTTGTCTTACACAGCTACTGTTTATATCAAGATGAAGAAGCCAAATGCTGCCATACGAGATGCAACTGCAGCATTGGAGGTTGATCTCGCTCTCAGATTTGCTTACCTGAATTTGGCTCTGTTCTGTTTACATTTCTAATTATACTAGTATTTTTTGATAAGTTCTCTCAACAATTGCAGTGGGTGGCTATATCCAAAAGTAATAATAAAAGAATGTCATTGACTGAGTAATATTTCTTGCGGGCTTTATATGGAAAATACCCTGAATAATTTCTTCCATTCTTGAGACAGACATGGAGTCATGTAGGCATTAGATTTGCATGCTTCCAAGTTAATCCATTTTTTGGTCATGTGGTTGAATGCATTGTGGTCTTCCCAAATAGAAATCTTTCTTGTTTTAACCCCCGATTGAATGCTTATGTCAAACAATGTATAGATTTCGGCGACAATTTGAAAAAGTAGACAACATGATTTTAGGAAAGCAGTTTTCTTTTGTCCTGCATCACAATGAAAAAGAAAAATTGGATCAATTTTGTGTTCAATATATCATGGGCACTTGGCTGTTCTTGCAGATAAACCCAGATTCTGCTAAAGGTTACAAATCTCGTGGCATTGCCAGTGCCATGCTGGGACAATGGGAGGCAGCTGCTAAGGATCTTCACGTGGCTTCGAAGCTGGACTATGATGAGGAAATAAGTGCTGTGCTTAAGAAGGTTGCTTCCTGTGATATAATCTCATAGCATTTATGTGATTAAGTTGGTAGTGCTGGGTGGCCTTCTCTTTGCATTAAAAATTTGTGGCGGTACTATTAGGCCCCCTGTTATCTTGTTTAAGGGGCAATTGTCACTATTTGCAAGTGATTGTGTGTTTTCTGTCACAGGTTGAGCCAAATGCACATAGAATTGAAGAACACCGCAGGAAATATGATAGGTTGCGCAAAGAACGAGAAGATAGAAAGATTGAGCGTGAGAGACAACGAAGAAAGGCTGAAGCTCAGGTAACCCTTAGTTACTTGTTTGGTTTTATGCTCGTGTGGCACCTTTTCTGCATGTTAATATTTGGTTATGCCTTACATCTCAGGCTGCTTATGAAAAGGCCAAGAAGCAAGAAGAATCATCATCAAGTAGGAGAGCTGGTGGCTTCCCTGGTGGCATGCCCGGAGGCTTTCCTGGTGGCATGCCTGGTTTTCCTGGTGGTATGCCCGGAGGTTTTCCTGGTGGCATGCCTGGAGGCTTTCCAGGTGGCATGCCCGGAGGCTTTCCAGGAGGAATGCCCGGGTCTGCACCTGGAGGAATGCCCGGAGGCATGCCTGGGGGTATGCCTGGGGCCGCACCTGGAGGAATGCCCGGTAACATGGACTACAGCAAAATACTGAATGTAAGTAAATCTACTTTTGTATGTTTATTTTGAAACAAATTATGGTCTTAGTCTAAATGTTTGAACAAAGGTATTATCTTAGGTGAAGATTAATTTCAAATAAAAAAAAAAAATCTTGTATAGTTTTTGTAGAATATGATTCTTTTAAGTCACTGTTTGTCCATTGCAAAGAGACTAAAATTTCCTTTATGTTTGCTGGAGCAGGACCCTGAATTAATGGCGGCATTCAAGGATCCAGATGTCATGGCTGCACTGCAAGATGGTACTTTCCTTTTTCTCCTTGCCTCTTAGCCTGTCTATTCTAGTTATCTTTCACATGGTTTTGCTTAGATAATTAAGGCATTTCATTTCTTGACTAGTGATCCAGCTATTCACTTGAGATAATCATCACATATATTTCCTACTATATGCTCTAAAGTTCACATAGCTTTGTAACATATTAATTTCATTTTGAGTTGAATAACAAATATATATGCTTTATATTGGAAGATTTGACTATTTTGGAACATCTCCTTATCATGCTCGTTAGTGTCTGATGGTTAAACACCACATGTAAGTATCAACACAGTATAAACATGGTAAGGGAAATTGATGCTATCACCAGCTTATTAGCTACCAGTCCAATCAGTGGAAGTCTATTAGAAACATCGCCTTTTTGTTCTAGTTAAAAATTGAGCACCTCCAATAAATTTTTTCTTCACTGTGTTACCTAAGTACATATATATGCCACTTGATAGTACCTGTGAGGTCCATATCAAAAGGAAAAAAACAAAAGAGAAGTAAAACGTCCACAGGCTTGATTGTTCTGTATCTCCTATATGGAAATCTAATTAGTTAGCAACAACAGATGGTCAAGTATGCATATTAATTACAGACAAACAAAATAAATTTGGCTAGGAGTATGTAAACATATTTGCCCCATCTCTTTGCTTGTTTATTTTCTCATTAAGCTTTTGAAAGAGGTGATAGTCATGTTAAGTAGTTTTTCCATGAGTTACCTTTTTCTGAGTAAAGCAGAAGATTAACAGTTGAGCTAGTATAGTTAGGATAATATATATTGTGTCTAGCAAAATTAGAACATTATTGCTGATCAATTGCCTATAGTAACTTGCAGTGATTTGGAAAATCGCATCCTTGTAGACTTGATGTTGAACATACTATAGATGTTTTGAGAGATACTAGCTTCTTTGTTTTCTCTTACTGAATGTGGCCTGGTATTTTGCAGTGATGAAGAACCCAGCTAATTTGGCCAAGCATCAAGGAAATCCTAAGATTGCTCCTATTATTGCGAAAATGATGGGCAAATTTGCTGGAAATAATTGAGAGCTTTTGGGATTTTGTCAGTAGGAATTTCTAGAGTTTGATAGAGAACATGTTATTTATCGTAAGCTTGGTTTTATCGAGTATAAAGTCATTCCCCAAGATTGTGTCTAATCCAAGTTTAGGTTCAAACTAGCTGTCTTCTTTTTTATAGATTTGTTATTGTTAAAGTTATATGTATCAACTATTTTCCCTACTGGTGAATGGTGTTATGCTATACAAAAACTGCCTTCTATTTCTATCTTTTAGCTGTCTAATCATTTGTTGTTCAGTGATTGCTGATGTGATGATCAGCTTTGGATATGAAATTTATTTCAAGTAGCGGTCGAGTAGCCAAATATTGGGGTAGATATATCGGTGAGCGCTGTAGTAGAGATGGTGCCATGAAAAACTAGGCGCATGAATTTTTCTTCCTCCAATTTATTGCGGATTAGGGTTGCTCTTTGGAGTGATACTCAGAAAGCATGTATACGATTAAAGGGACTGTTTATGGTCTGAGTTATAAGCAGTTGGTTCAATTAAACAAGCTTGAAAGAAGGCGATACCAGCCTTTAGAAGCACTGCTTTTTGCAATAATGAATGGACTTTACATGACGCGATTCAGATTAATCAGAGCTCCAAGCAAATGTTGGTAGCTTGAATTTGAATTAGTCAGAAAGAATGACGAGAAAGGCATTGGTTAGGTGAAACTTCATCCAACAAAAACATCTAATTTCAAAGATTCAGTTGTACTTTCTTTCAACTGCCAAATTTCAAGGAGGAGTGAGACTGACCATTAACCAACCCACACAGTAAAATTAGACCCAAATTCAATGGATTCTATTTATCCTACCTACCTATGACTTCATGTTTCTTTTGGCAATGATGATTAATTTGGAAGGGTGTGACAGTGACCAAACATTCAAAAAAAATAATTAGAAGTTCAATACTTGCTTTATTTTTTTTATTTTATACATATTGTAGTGTTTGATAACTTTGATCAAGTATAAAGTCGAAGAAAAATGTATTTTGGATGAACAAGTTAGTTAAACTTATTGTAATGAAAGTATCTTTAGTATTTAGTGGTCATTTCATTACATGTCATGTCAATTTTCATAAATGTCGTCAAGGATAGTAGGATAGTGTTTAAGGTTTATCAGAAGCAATCTCTCAACTTTAAGGAGTGGATCTAGAGGGGCGAGAGGGCTTTCATTCAAAATGCAAACCCAACATCCAGATTTGATTCTTAAGGATTGTATTAATATTATTATTTTTAATTATTCGAACTCTTGAATGAAAATTATGAATACGCTATTGAGTAGGATATGGTCTGCTTATATTTTATCCTCTTCGAACTTCACTTTGTGGGCTTACATATGTTGTTGTTGATGATGCCATCAAGGGTAGTGTTACATTAATATACTTGTCCCTTTGATTGTGTAAGAATCTTTAAAGAGGTTTACAGGAAGAAATAATTATGATGAATTTAATAAACTTTAATATGTCGATTAATGGGTGAAACAATAACTTTGTAAAGCGCATTATTATCATAGAGTTTAATTATCAAAAAGCTTCTAGTATTTACTTTAATCTGACCTTTACTTGAGAACTTTTGAAGTGGGCTCACACCCCTCAAAATAAAATTAAAAAGAAAAACAACTAAAAAAAACAATAACATTAACATGTTAATTAAGACTTAGTGAGTATTTTATTTAGTTTAATGATGTATGTATTACATACAAATGACATCATTAGCTTTATTAGTTGTTAATGTTAATTAACTTTTGCTTGATCTTGTTGTGTAATCCAACAACAGTGGATATCCAATACAATTGGAAATTAAATAGATATTTATTGCCACGTTTTGCGGTTGCAATTAGTTAGATAATTAGTCTCTTTAAGATGGTGCTTAAGCCATAATGATGTAATATTGCATGTACATTTCTTGGATTAGAGGGGATTTTAAAGTAATGAACAATGAAACTTGGTTTAGTTGTGATGTCCAGATGAATTAAACAACACTAATCATGGTCTTAACTTTTCTTTCACTTTAAATATAAGTTTCATATGTTAAATTAATGCTTTGAAAATGAGGAAAATTGGGTGATATGCGGTCTAAATTCATCATGATAAATTTTATTTAAATATTTGTAAAATATTTTTTTGTATTTGATATATTTTTTAGTAGTCACAATACAAAAGAACAAGTTTTATTAGGTACTTAAACAAACTATAAAAGAAAACTTTGAATTCAAAATATATTAAGCATTAGACGAGTTAAGTTATGATTCAGTTCTTAGCTTATTTTAACCAAGCCCAATTCAATCCAAATAACATTTAAGTGAATTAATGATGCGCTCATTTATTAATTTAATCCATTTTAATATTCTCAAATTCGGCTCAATCCGCACCCCTTATTTTGACACTCTTTTAAGTGACATATAGGAAGAGACACTACTATTGTTTGGACTATTTTCATTGTGCTAGATGATGAACTCACAAACTTTTACAGTAATGACAGCACTTAGAACTAGAAATCATTAGAAGTAGAAAGTTCCAAATTTTTTAAGCAATTCCACTTTTATGCAGTTTCTTTTTCTTCTCCAACATGAAAATATCTCATGACAATATTGGAGCAAAAAGTGGAAAAGGTTTAAACAAGTAATGACTCATTACATTACTAAAAAATGACTTGATCCCATTAATACTTTTATATATATTTATTAAATTTCTTAATATAAATACAGTGTTAATTTACATAAAAATTACTGAATTTTCGAAAACTTGCCCCTAATACTATAGATCCACCCCAATTACTGAATTTTGGAAAATCTGCACCTGATACTATAGATCCTCCCCTGAATTTGACCCATTTTGGATCCATTAAGTTTGACTCAAGTACATATTCATTTTCCACCTCTAGTTGTTTCCAAATAATTGGGTCATTAATTTATTTTTTCACTCCTAAGTGCAAATTCAATATTTATTTGTTTTTGCTTAATGGTTCACTTTTGTGCTCATTATCAATATCCAATTAATTTCCAAAATCTCCAACGTATACGTGGAAAGAGCTAGATAGATAAGTCCATCTTGATAAGTGGGAATTTGTGAGATACTTACAAGTGTTTGATTTTTAACACAATATATTTAATTCTATTTTGGTTGTAAGATTGCATGATAATAGTAGGTGCATTTGATGGTGACGTTCATATATATATATATATATATAATACAAGAATGAAATAACTATTACTCTATCTGTCTCAATTTATCTGATATATTTTTGAATTTTGAAATTCAAACAAATCTATCATTGATCATAAAATTTTTATATATCTTTTAAATATTTTGAATTATTAATTATTGTGACTTATAGTACTTTTTACCTAGTTTACAAATATATAAATTTCATTTTTAAAAAATTGAAGATTCCATAAGCAAATTTTTTATCAAACTTAACCTCTTTGACTCTCGAAAAACGAAATATCTTATATAAATTGTAGCAGAGGAATCTAGTTAATCTTCCTTGAGGGGGAAAGTATACATGCAAAACTATATATACCAGATGCATGCATCCTTCTATCCCTAATTACTTATCCATTTTGACAAATCAAGAAATGATAAAAAAAAATTTACCTATTATATCCTCAATTAATTATTTTGAAAAAGGTAGAACTTCTTGAAAATCTTAAGTTTTTAATTCATCCACTTCATAATTAATAGGGGTAAAATGGTAAACTCATTATATCAATAATTGTTTTCTTAATAAGTGTGTCAATTTAAAAGTGGACAAATAATTAGAGATAGAGGAAGTATTAACGATATACAAAAATTGTACTCCCTCCGTCCCTTTTTATATGTCACCTTCTTACTTTGCACTTGTATTAAGAAATGAGTAATTTTACCCTGTTATCCTTATTTAATGTTTTCTTAAGTCAATTTTATAATAAATGATGAATACATTTTCAAGATTAATTAACTACTCTATCAAGGATATAATAGGCAAAATATGATAATTTATGCATAAATTTTACAAAATGACAAGTATTGTGGTTCAGCTATTTATAAAAAAGAATAGCATATAAAATAGGACGGAGGGAGTAGCAAATAATAAAATTGGTAGCTAATCTTATAACTCATCTACCATGTGTTTCTGGTAATTGGGGTTGTTTAATTTTCAAGAAGAGCTCTTCTTAAGCCATCTGTAGCTCTAATTAGCCTCACAATAATCTTGTGGACTTGAGAGCCTCTTTCTGTTTCAATCTGTCCGATGTTTTAGAAAAATCTTTTCAGTAATTTTTTAATTTTAATTTTTATATAATATATTTAAGATTATAAGATTAAAAGACATTTTGATATATTTGACGTTTTTTGCATTTAAGATCATAAAATTTAAAAATCTTTTTTTATTTTCTTAAACTTCATGCAAAAATGAAAAAAGACCAAACAAGTTGAAACAAAAAGAGTAATAATAAATTTAAAGATTGAATCCATCAAATTCAAATTCTGAAATCATCTCGTATCCGTCTTTTCGAATACTAATTTTAATAAATTTAAAAATTAAATCCATCAAATTCAAATTCTGAAACCACCTAATTTTGCTAGTAGCCAGAGGATATGTATATAAATCAAGATTAAGAAATGAGTTGAAGAAATAACGTACGTACGTCAACTTTGAAACATTTGTCACCTACTCACCTTAGTTAAGAGCTGAAGTCAAACACCAAAATTTTGGGCTTTTACCTGTCCTCCTGTAGTACTGCAGCTGATCTTATAATATATGAGATTGCTACAAATTAAAAAAAAATTAACCATAATATATACTCCCTCCGTCTCATTTTATGTGAGGTAATTTGACTCGACACAAAGTTTAAGAAAGAAAGAAAGACTTTTAAAACTTGTGGTCCAAAATGAATGATAGAAATTTGTGTGGCTGTAAATCATTTCATTAAGGGTAAAATAAACATTTTATAGTGAAATTGTTACTTAATGTAGAAATGTGTAATTCTTTTTGGAACTGACTAAAAAGGAAAGTAAATCACATAAATTGGGACAGAGAGAGTAATAAATATGAGTATATATATATATATGTTAGTTAATTAAAGATTTTAGTGACTCTATGTAATTATACTAACTCAATCATCGCTAAATATTTTGCGACAACACTAAGTGAAAAATATATTTTCACTAATATAAATGTCTCTTTTGTTGTAATGTAATATCATATATACTCTCCGTTTCAATTTGTTTATCATATTTTCTTTTTAGAGTGTTTTAAAATAAATATTTCTTTCCTTTTAACAAGCCTTTAATTTCAAATTTTCACATAATATGTTAATTAAGAACACAAGATTAAATGACATTTTGGTATATTTGACATATCTTTTTATCTAAGACTATAAGATTTAAAAATCTTCTTTACTTTTTGAAACTCTGTGTCAACTAAAAATTAAACAGGATAAATAAATTGAAGCGAAGAGCGTAATCAATATGCAATAGTACATTATTTGTGCCTAATTGACAATTATATGTTACACAATACAAAATGAAGAGAATAAACCTTTGTTCAAGCAATCTCTCTTTTACGACACGTACTAGTAGCCAAAAATATTTACTATAGTATTAATATAATATAACAACAGAATGGATGATGGATAAGATCTCTTAAACCAAATAACTTTCTGTTTAATTAATTAATTTTCAATCCAATTAATTAGATTAATCAATAATTGCAATGGAATAATCTAGAACTGATCTCTATTAGGGAAACGAGATTAATTTGAGACTAACAATGTCATTGCCTGTCAAAATATATTAGTAATTGATCATTACTCTTTGGTTTAATTGTTTCTTTAAGACATAAATTAATGTTTTTGTGTGAAGCATTTAGCAATTTTAGTGGTGTCAATCTTCTTATTAGGACACCTCAAGATCTGCATGTGGTTATGGCTATTTATTTATTTGATTAAAATTAAGGTACGTATCCTATATTGTTCATGTTCCCCAATATTCATTTTTAACCATGTGTCATGTTTATAGCTAGCTAGGATTACAATATATACACGAAAATTAATTGATGTATTGACAAGTTTAATTTGTACTTGTTTCGTGGTGATTCAACATATGACTTGATTAACGTATGGCTTGTAAGGATGGACGTGCGAATAAAATTTTATATTAATAATTGGAAAATCATAAATAAGGGGTAGAAATACTAGATTTTGATGGTGCAAGGCTTTTTGGGAAAGCTATGAAGGCTTGGCACATGATATTGCATCATGTAAGTGTATATTATTTGAGCTATCTTAGCCCATTATCACAGTCAATGATTTGGCGAGATGAGTATGGAGATGACAGAATAATAACATGAGACTTAGTTTACTATCTTAATATACTATCTTTCGCTAAATTGTAGAGAATAGTACCCTCGCAAAATATAAGATAAGTTTTATACGATATAAATTCAATGTAATTTCGACTTTTCCTTAAACAGGCTCGTGCATAGCGAAGGCTTAATTAGTTTATCGGACTACCCTTAATTAGTCCTTTCTCTCAAAAACAACAACAACAACAACAACAAACCCAATGAAATCCCACTAGGTGGGGTCTGGGGAGGGTAGAGTGTACGCAGACCTTGCCACTACCTCGTTGTTGTTTCTCTCAACAACAACTCTTAATATAGTAGTAATTAAATTGAAATATGATTTTTTTTAATTCACAAAATTCGAACTTCAAACCTCTATTTATGAGTGGAGGACTTCCAACTATGTTGACGATTGTTTAATTTTCTCCTAAAAACACTTGAAAATAACTTCAAAGTTGTGTTCAAACCACAAAATCATATCTGGGGGGACAAGATATTGACATTCCACCATCTTTATATGACTAAAATAACTTCCTAGTACGCAATATGCCTTATCATGTTAAGTTAAAAAAATGTGAAATAAATGTTAGGATAAAAAATAATTAGGTGTAATGCAGAAGCTAGCAAAGCAAACCTCAAAAGACCATGAGTAAGAAGACAAACGAGAAATATATCAAAAGACACAAAGATTTAACGTGGTTCGGTCAATCGACCTACGTCCACAAAGGAGATGAGCAATCCACAATATAAACATGAGAGTACAAAATATAGAGAGAAATAACCTCAACCAATTCACTCGGAATACATGGGAGGTTCACACAAGTGATAACGTATCAAGCTTGTGACCCACAAATTCCCCCCAACCAAAACTCTCAAAGCCCTTAAGACTACATTGTGAATGCTGATTAAGTTAGAAGGAACAAATCTTTATTTATAGAGTCCTAAACATTTTTCTACAAGAAAAGGACTAGCCAATCCAAAACTTTTTCCTAAAAGAAAAACCTATTTATGATAAGAAATTCAGGGCAAATAAAACCCAACAATAAACATATATAACTATAGAACTTAGACCAAAAGGAAGAATAACGAAAACTAAATACATGAAACAAAAAAAAAAACGTTTCTTGCCTTGAATAAAAGATAACTTATGTTGCTAAATAATAAAAAATCATCGTTAATTAATTCTATTTAACTATGAATATTAGCACCAAAATCATGTTAGCTATGGATTTTTTTTTTTTTTACGACGAATTCCCTTTTTAATGACTAATAAATTAAAGCTTTCCCATATTAGTATTTTTTTTTTTTAGAAACAAAGCGATAAAGGGTTGAGTCTGAGTGGATCATTCTATCACTTATAATATCCTATCGGATATTTAAGTCGTCTGCAAGGGATTCTATCTGCCTTATTAGTTACTGAAAAAAATGAAGGATTTCATGTTTGTTTTGTAAATTGTTACACTCTAATATCTTGCAAGTTACTATACAAAGTTAAACATTATTCTTTTCTTTAATTATAAGATATTGAAAAATTATCGGCATATCCCAAGAGTACTTTATCATAAATTCTTTTGGCTAACAATAAATTAGGAGAACGATATTATTGTTCATTGAACAAGATTAAAAAAATGAAAATGATGCACTGGCAAGAAAGTGAGATACAGTTTTACACAGCCTATAGCGACAATTTTCTTGTGTAATTTTATGATAAAGAAAAAGTCCAAGTATTATTCAAAATTTATTTCCTCGTTAATAGTTTGGATCAATTATGCCAGTGACTTTATGTAATTGGGCAAAAACTGTCCTTACTTCACATAACATAAGCTTAATACTACATTAAAAATGATTTTTAGTGATCATTAATTAACGATAATAGCTTAATTGCGGCTAAATATGTTTTTTTAGATGCAATTACTAGTGACAATTAAATTTTAGCACTCTTTGTAAATGTCACTAAAGTCTATAGCAAGTTAGCGATATTGGATCAATTGACAATTAACTAATGCTAGTAAAAACTTGCTAGCACTCTTTGTTAATGTGCATATTTATTGTTGTAAACAGATAAATTCATTAAATTGTGATTCGAAGCATATATATGGGCGAGCGGGTGAAGAAAATAGGCCGGTCACAGAAAAAGTCATTGTAATTATATTATATCTCAACACACTCTCTCTTATTCTAAGCCATGAAAACCTTTTGAAACCTGCCCCACGGACACACCCCACAGTGATAAGATATAATTCGAATTCAAGACCTCTGATTTAAGATTTTAAATAAGACGATGACAAATTTCTTACATTTTTGGATGATTTGACAAACTCATCAAAAGTAAACTAATCAGACGATTGGATTAATTAAGATAAACTAATCGGACGATTGGAGTAATTAAGCCGACAATTAAAGATATGATGGTAAACAACTAAACATATTATGAGATTACTTCCCATGTTTTGAAAGGTCCCTTAAACGTATTGATGACAACATGGTAACGTAAGCGTGCAATTACAGTGAAGATAGTGTATGAAAATGGGAAGAAAAAAAAAACAAGAAAAAGAAAAGTACAAAATCTTTAAGATTGTGGGGGCAAGAAGGTAAAAAAAAAGAAGATAAATATCATCACGAGTTATGGTAGGACGAATAAAATCCTTCTGTGATTTTTAGATAAAGAAATATTGATATAGAACATTTCCTTAGATATGTGACACAAATCTGAATCAGTCAAGTCAGTAAATATCAAATACCAAATATGACACGAGTCTGAACCAGTTGAGTCAGTGAATGTCAAATATCAGATATGTAACACGCGTTTGAACCAGTCAAGTCAGCGAGTGTCAAATATCATATATGTAACACGAGTTTAATTAAATCATTCGAGTTAGTGAATATATATGTGACACGAGTTTAAATCAGTCGAGTCAGTGAATATCAGATACCAGATTAAAAAAAGAAAAGAAGGACGGGGAATTGTTGAAAATTTTATCTTGATGTTTGGGTCATCTATCATTCACTATCACACTCTCTTAGGTGGAGTTGATAACACCATAAAAGGAATTGTAGTTCATGAGTAGTTGTCACAAGCCATTGAGTGGGTCATGGAATCTTACATTCTCTCTCACTATATATATATACCCCATAACACTTTCATAAAAATGAAATATATATGTCTAAAAAAGTTTACAAGAAAAGTTGAAGTTGGTGGATATAATCATCATCATATATATAAAGGTGGGTAGAAGTGCAAATTTTTTAGCAAACACTTTTTTTTTTTGTGTGTAACTTGTGTTTAGTAATAATAATAAGGATGGGAAGACAACCTTGTTGTGACAAACTTGGAGTGAAAAAAGGTCCATGGACAGCTGAGGAAGACAAAAAACTCATCAATTTTATTCTTACAAATGGACAATGTTGTTGGCGTGCTGTTCCTAAACTTGCTGGTCTTAGGCGTTGTGGTAAGAGTTGTCGTTTAAGATGGACTAATTATCTTCGACCAGACTTGAAAAGAGGACTTCTTAGTGAAGCTGAGGAGAAATTGGTCATTGATCTCCATGCTCGTCTCGGGAATAGGTATTTTTTCTGTCTCAGTTTATGTGTCGTTACATATTGTCATGTTTGATTCCATTCCTGAAAGGATGTCATATTTCCTTATTTGAAAACAAATTAATTTTCACCACGATCTATAGTTATACATAAGTCTAGTGGCTAACACAATTACTCCCTCTATTTTAATTAATTTGTTTTTCTTAGTTACTATTAATAGATAGTCAAAGGATATTTTTCTTGATCATAATTTTTTTTTTAATTTTCTAAATATTATGAATTGTTAACTATTATGGCATATAGTATCTTTTTACGTAGTTTATAAATATAAAAAAATTATTTAAAAAAAAAATTAATTTTTTTATGTCTAAACCTGTTGAACATTAGTTAATTTGATAATCATATTTCTGAGTTTTAGTGGTTTATTTTTTGGACTTTTTATCTTTTTGTCTCGACTCTCTCTTGGGTTACATGTTCTTTTTTTTTTTTTTTATCTATATATATATATATATATATATATATGCCATAGAGTCAGAAAGAAAGGCAAAAAGGAAAAGTTTCTTTTCTTGGAGTTATGATTGAACTTGAAATAAATGTTACTATTTCAAAAGCTTTACTAGTTTTCTTTTTAAAGTGCATGACTTTTTGTGGAATAAAGTAAATTAACAACCTATCTTATGCCATGATTTCTGATTAAAGAATTCTATATTTCTATCCCTGAATATTCATTTTGGTGAAATGAAGCTTCTTCATCACTTTTTATTTATTTATTTACTTTAATCATTCATGATTAATCCTGCATTATCAAGTAATGTACTAGCTAAAATATTAAATATTCTGGCTTCAAAAAGAAGTGTTTATTTATCTTATCAAATCTATTTCATTCTTCTTGAAGTGGACTTAAAAATAATACTTAATTCTTTTCCTTTATCTTGCTTTAATTTGTTGTCTCCATTCTATGCACAAACTTTTTTGTAACAATAATTGAACGGGATTAATTTATTTTGTAAATGCTAAGATCTGCGTATATTTTTCTCTTTCTAAACTCTACTTTGTAATACAACACTGAGTACGTTGTTGATCATATTGTTAATTTATTTTGATTAGATGGTCCAAGATTGCTGCAAGATTACCAGGAAGGACTGATAATGAGATAAAAAATCACTGGAACACGCATATTAAGAAAAAGCTTCTCAAAATGGGGATTGATCCTGTCACACATGAACCACTCAACAAAGCAGAAAATCCAGCTGATCAAAATAAAAATAATGATCATCAGCTGGTAGTGGTTGTACCGGAGAGTACAAGCGTTACTGCAGCAGCCATTTCTTCAGAATTAGAAAATTCATCTACCTCATCTTCTTCTGCTTCTTCGTCTGAAAACTCTTGTAATGAATCAAAGCTTGTTCTTGACACATTTAACGAAAATGATCCACTCCTGAACAGCCTACTGGAATCTGACGTTACTCCTCCTCTTATCGATTCATCTTGGGAACTTCCAATAAAAAGTTTTGATAACATCATCAACAACCACATGACATCATCGTGGGACGACGAAAGTTTCAATTGGCTATTGGATTGTCAAGACTTTGGGATCCATGACTTTGGTTTTGATAATTGCTTCAACAATGATGTTGAATTGGAGGTCTTTAACACTAAGTTTGACATGGAGAACAAAAAATGATTATCAAAATTAGTCATGAATGGGACATTATAACCAAAGAAAATTAAATTTAGTATTTTTCACAATTACACTAGTGTTTTTTCTCAAATTACATGCATGTTTACAAAGGTATCATGTGTTATATTTTGTTTGTATTGTACACATTTTATTAGTACTTGTACTTAGAAATTCTTGAAGAATCCAAGGTGAAGCCTTACTTCTAATTTAGTGGTTTAATTTTGGACAACCTACCAACCAACCAGTCAAATGAACCAATCATGTCAGAAAAAAAAAGTCCAAATAATAATAATAATAATAATATATAGTTTTTGTAATATATTATATTGTAGTGATATTAGTGCTATTCCCCTATGCCAAGGATGGGGACTTCATGAGGCAAATTATTGGAGGGATTCATATATGTATATTATAAGAAATTATCTTTTGTATATTATTATGTGGAGATTATAAATTATAATGACACTTTTACTTTTTGTGTATCTTCTTTATAATTTCTCCATTTCCCCACTTCTCTTTCTTTCATTTGGGTTTTGACAAGTGGTGTCTAGTATTGAAAAATACTTTTAGATGGTGAAACTTATTTTATAAAATAAGTAATTATAAAAATGTTGAAATTGATAGTAAATAGTTGGTGTGTTTAGTAAGCTACGTTGATAAGCATTTTTTTTCTGTTTAAATGGATGAAAAGTCCTTAAAGTTATTTATAAAAATATATAAATATTTTTGTATAAAAAGAACGTACGATGGTGATAGAATAGAAAGATAATTAGGAATTTATGTATTAGGAAAAGTATATTAGGAGATTGCAAAAGATATTGGAAATAAAATTATAAAGATTGGTCAAATAAAAAATGCTTATAATAAGCTGTAAAATAATCATATATTCATGACTTTTAACTGATTTTGACTTATAATCACTTCTACTATATAACAAATAACGTAGATAAGTCAAAAGATATATATAATCTAACTCGACCAGCTTATAAATTTAGCGAAACACTTGTAGTCTGTAGATATTCTTTCTTACCGAGAGTTTAAAAGTATACTTCGAACAACTATTTGATGTTAATTAAATTAATTGAGTAGCTTTAGAGTTCGTCACGACTTTATTTTCTGAAAATAGGACATAATAGTGGAACACACCACGTACAAATTAGTGAACATATACACAAATGTATAAAATTTGTATATTTAAGTATAATATATACACCATACATATAATAAACAGAATTAGTGAATAAACTTTATATGTTTCGATCATATTGATAAATAAGTTTGATCGAACCATATGTATTAGATGAGTTAATTCCTCAATAATATATTTGTCGGCAGTTGAATGTAGGATATTATGAAGAAAAAATAAAATATGATGCACGATGGAGCTATTAAACTTAGGCACTAGCTAGAATAGAGTGATAAAGTTAATTATGTCATTGTTCGGAGTCCGAGCCTAAAGGGCAAAAAAAATTGTCAAAAATTCCAAAAAAGCACATCACTTTTTTGTCTAACCAAAAGGGCAAAATCGCTACTGACGCAGTGATTTTCCTCTGACAAAATGATGAAAAATCACTGCCCTAGCAGCGATTTCGTCTAAAAACTTTTTAATTAAAAATCGCTGCCATTGTAAAATAAAAATAAAAAAATTGTTGTGGCAGCGATTTTAAGTCAAATTTTTTTTTTCCTTACACATCGCTGTAGGGGCAGCGTTTTTCATGCCTAGTGCTATTATTTTCATGCCTATTATTAATTATTAATAATATAAAAATGATAAACAAGACGACAATATATTCAATAAAATTGTTGAACCATGAGGAAAATTGAATTATATATCATAAATAATAATAAAAGAATATTAAATTAAACAAAAACCTTTTTTTTTTTTTAAATTCTTAACCAAAATCCAAAATTTATTTTTGTTTTGTCAGAAGCCCTTTTGGTTAATTTTTTTTTTGATGTGCCGTTTTAGTTTTTTTAAAGAAAAAAGAAGCGATTTTTAATAATAATAATTAAAAAATTCTTTACAAAATCGCTGCTACAGCAGCGATTTTTAATTAAAAAAAAAAAAAAGTTCTTAGATGAAATCGCTGCCCTAGCAGCGATTTTTCGTCATTTTGTCAGAGGAAAATCACTGCGTCAGTAGCGATTTTGCCCTTTTGGTTAGAAAAAAAAGTGATGTGTCCTTTTAGAATTTTTGACAATTTTTTTTTTGCCCTTTAGGCTCTGGACTCTCATTTTTCGACTAAAGCCTAAATATGATGTTCACATTTCCTTGATGCTACTCTTGCTAGCTAGTTGTGGAACCTAATTAATTAGTGACCATTATCATAACATTAAGATTATTATTATTATATATATTTATGGATTTGTATCACATTTAGTTCTTTACTTATATATTACTATATATAATAAGTGGAAATATCTACTACTTAGTACATGACAAGTGTTGGATGATATGTACTTAGATAGTGTTGTACATTCTTCTTTTATGGTTTTACCTTTAAAATTTATATTATTGGACAATTTAACACCATTAATTACCTACTACTTTATTAGCCGAAAAATTTGACCTCATTTGGTCCCATTTATTATTTATATGTTTTCAATTTTCAATATATGTTGTCTATCTAATTCTTTTTTTCAACCTTTTATTTTAAACTTCTTGAAATTTAATTACCTATTTATTACTCTCTCTATGCACTTTTAATTGTTATGATTTCCTTTTTAGAGTCAAACTATAAGAATTTTAACTAATATTTTACAATGTGTTTTT
>JAJOOE010017535.1:0-17272 GCA_036250405.1 Solanum raphanifolium
CATAGGTCGTAAATCATGCATAACTTGTGTCAAAGTCGAATTGATGAGTGGTTTGTTTTGATGAAAACTATACTCGTAGATGTTTAATTTGATGGGCAATTCAACTCTTAAATCTTTATAAGTTGTGGATATACTCATTAAAAATTGGATCTTATACAGCTCACTAGTATTGTCGCTTGTAACTTAACTTATACTAATGTTTTTGCAAGCCCTTAAACCTTTCAATCTGGAGCCAAAAAGTGATTTTTTTTTTTTCAAAAAGGCAATAAAATTCAGTTAAGAACCAAAATGGCAACATTTTAACTCCCAAATTAACGCTGTTGAAATCAGGTCAAACTGGGTAAGACTCAAATTTCTATGTGCCTTATCGCTGTTAGCGTCTTGTAAGACGCACGGCGGCTGTGCCTTACGAGACCTGACAAAAATGTAATGATAGGAAGAAAGCAGTAGTAAATTGAAACTTTTGCCATAATTTATACTTTGATTATAGGGAAAAAAGTCTGAAATATATCCGAACTTTGACCGAAATTACCGTAACGATACCAAACTTTGGAAAGGACCTTTTACCCCCTTCACTATTTAATAGTGTATTTTAAAGGTATATAATGTGCCCACGTGGACATCATAAATATTGAATAATTATAAATAGTAACGTGTCCACGTGGGCACATATATACATTTAAAATAGAGATAACTGTCAAAAACACACTTAAACTATCCTTTTTTTTTAGTTTCATACCTAAATTATTGAGAGTGTGAGTTTCATACCTAAATTATCATTTTTTAGTTTGAGAAACACACCTCAGTGGTGTGTGTAATGCACTCTCTCTTTTATTTTAAAAAATCTTGACACATGGCATTCCACATGGATAAAATATTCCACCTTGACAAAAATTAAATAATAAATTATTAATATTAATTAAAAATTAAAGATTAAAATATTACTATCCATAAAAATAAAAAAAATTAAATTATTTTTCTTACCCCACTCCACCTCCTCCACGTAACCCCCCGGACAACCCCCATCCTTTTTAAAAAAAATCTTTTATAAAATATTTTAAAAAAATTCATACTTCACCCTCACACCCCCCCGCCCCCCCAAAAAAAATTGATATTATTTTATTTTAAAAAAAATAAAAAATTTACCCCATTCTATTTAATCCTCCACTCCTAATTTTTATTTTTTTTATATTTTTCTCATTTTGTGTTAGATATGTACGTACATATATTTTTAGAAAAAAAAAATTCTACTAGTGTACCAATTATAACATAAATAAACAAAAAAATTAAAAAAATCTTGCGGCGGCAAGTAAAAAATATTTTCGATATGTATATATCTAACAATGAGAAAAAAAAATTGGAAGCGGAGGGTTAGGTGGGGTGGGTAGAATTATTTTTAAAAAAAAATAAAATAATATCTAAATTAGTATTTGAGGGGTGGGGGGTGGGGGAAGGGGAGGAGATGAAGTTAAAAAAAAAATACTTTTAAAAAAGAAATTAAAAAAAATAATAATAAAAAAAGGGCCGAGGTGGGGTGGGGGGGGGGTGGTGAGAGAAAGTGATGGAGTGGGGTAAGAAAAATATTTTACATTTTATTTTATAAAAGAAATATTATTTTTTTGGATAATAATTTTTTAATTTTTAATTTTAACTAATACTAATAATTTATTTAATTTTTGTCAAGATTGAATGTTTTGTCCATGTGGAGTGTGATGTGGAAATTCTTTAAAATAAAAGAGAGTGTATTACACAAACCATGATGAGAGTGATATAAAATAGAGAGGTGTGTTTCTCAAACTAAAAAGTGATAGTTTAGGTATGAAACTCACACTCTCAATAGTTTAGGTATGAAACTCAAAAAAAAGATATAGTTTAGATGTGTTTTTGACACTTATCTCTTTAAAATACACTATTAAATAGTGCAGGGGGTAAAATGTCCTCCATAAAGTTTGGTATCGTAACAATAATTTTGGCCAAAATTGAAATATTTTTCATACTCTTTTCCCTTGATTATATATTGTGTCTGTGTTTTGGAGAAAATGTTATGAATTATCTAGCCATGGTTAAAATATTTATATATTAAGATACAGTTATTACATTTAGTCCATTTTATTATTCCTAGAAATGTTCAGGAAAGCAACATTAAATGTTTTTGGTCAAAATATGTAATTTTTGGCAAGGTTTATATTTTAATTATTACTTTTTTAATTTTATTTTATTCAAAGCGTTACTCAGGTTACGAACCTATGGCGATAGGAAGTTTGACTCAAAGAAAATACTTTTTCTTTTGATCATTTTAATTCGATTATAATCAAATCTTATATGATGAAAAAGAAGATTAAGTTTTACTATCATATAAGATTTGATTATAATTGAATTAAAATTATCCAATTTACTACTGCTTTCTTCTCATTACCAGACGCATAGAAATTTGAGCCTTACCCAGTTTGACCTGATTTCAACGACGTTAATTTGGACGTTAAATGTTGCCCTTTGGAATTTTTGACAAATTTTTGCCCTTTTGGCTCCGAACTCCAATATACTCCCTCACACGACTTTGCCCTCCCCTATTCGGGCAGATTCTTCAACATCTACACAGTCGTATGCTATCTAAGGGTTATGGGGCTTCACGCAATATCCTAACTTTATAAGAATTTTCAACTTCATTTTTTGTACCAAACATTTTCTGTTTGCTCTAAAACCCTTCTAATAACCCGTCAATTTGACACCCAGTCACCCCTTAACAATGAAGGTATGAACTCAATAACTCAATGCTATTACATAATCAATCAATCAATCAATTTACAGTTCCATTCTAATACAAAAGAATTGATCTTGCAATGTGGCTAGCTTTCAAAGGACGTGTATTATGGCACAAAACTTTTGAACAGAACAATCATCTCAGTGGTATGAAAATGTATACATGTCAAGAACAACTGCAACCAGGTTGAAAGCATCGTCCATTCTGCCATGGTCGACCCCCAAAGAACTGCAATTACTTCTGTATTGGATAACTTTAATTTGACAGGCTTAAGTCTTCTCAATCTGAGCTCATGCCAAACTGTAGTTCGGGCAAGGGTCTTGGCATTTTATGACAATCGCTTAAATGTCTCGAGTTTTTAGCTCAAATGTATGGTTAAGGATGGGAAGCTTGTTCTGATCACTCGGATTGCTGAGACAAAGATCTTAAGACACGTTGTAAAAGGAATCCCAGCAAAGTTTTCAGTCGGAGAAAGGTTGGGAGTCCATGCAAAGATGGACCAGTTTTCTCTGGTATTGTCCATAGTATTCACCAACTGCATGGACATCTTCACTTTCTGGGTTCAGTCCAGGCAAGTTAACCAACTTATCTGAAGATCTTAATTCATCATCCAAGCTAGATAGATATTCACTATGGATTTCCTGGCATGCCAGTATAAACATGGCTGCTGTGTCTGGTTGTTGTGCCCCACGAAGAGAAGCTAACGCCTCAGGCAGTGCACCAGCAGCAACATACAAGATCAGTGCCCTGCATTGAGTTATTACTAATTAAGGGAACCATCTGTTTTCTGGAAAATACCATATGAAGAAATGATGATACCTCCAAATGTTGTGTTCAGAATGAAGAACATGCTGAGCCCACCTCAGCAAAACCCTGTAGTACCGAAATTTTAAGTTCGCCATTTTTGACAAGTATATTGTAAGCAAATCATAGTGGTCATAGAACTTCCATGTTCTCTTCTATCAGAGATAGGTACTAACCTTGCATAATCAGTTCCTTTAAGATGTGTTGCAGCTAATGTTGCAGCATCAGTCCAGCATCCAGCATCTTGTAACTGCCAAATAGATACATGAAATTAACCAACAAGTAGAGAAATATGAAATGTGGCATGTAACTGGAGTTGCAAAATCTGTGCAAGTCCATTTATAATGGCTAATGAAAGGAATAATTCTCAGAAAAATAGATTAGTAAGAGGAAGTAAAACTTGTAGCATGTTAGCAACTACAGAAGATGCCCTAGTTAGAGGACTACGAAGATGAAAACACGACCCAGCTATGGGTGCATTTGGTACAAACGAAAATATTTTCAGTGGAAAACGTTTTATGTGGAAAATGTTTTACCCTGGAAAAACATTTCCTGGATAATTTTCTGGTGTTTGGTAGGGTATAGGTGTAATTGTCACAGCTTAAACGTATAAACTGTAAGATAGATTTTGATGATAGTGTTTGGTGATATCTTTGAGTATTACAGATTGATAATAATGTATTCAAATGAAAATTAACAAAAAGATCCAAAAGTTGGTTAAAGCAAGTGATAAGGAGTAAAGGTTGGGATATTTGCAAAAGAGAATGATGTTTTCCAAAAGCAATGGAAAGTCATTATCCCGATTTTGGTGGAAACAACATTTCTTGAATAAAACATTTCCCACAAGGAAAAGGCAGTTTTGCCCCATGAGTTGCTGCCTTTTTCTAAAAAAAAACTTCTCCATATTATTGGACTAACCGACTAAGTGCATTTGACCTTGAAATAGATTAGATACTTTGATCCTGACATGGACTGAATCCAATGCACTTTAATGTTTTCCAAGGGCAATTCTGGATTTGGAACTGTGTTGAATTCTTCACCTATAGGCTATAAATTTTTAAAGGAATGTAATCTGAAGACATTAACTAGGGTGTCCCTCAAAGACATTGAACCTTCCTGAAGAGATCGGAACCCATGTTGATTGGACCCTCCAAAAATGCTGCCAGACCCGTGTCAGATCCTCCAAAAATAGATAGTTTTGGAGGATCCAACACACAATCAGCGGTATTTTTAAAGAGTCCAAGCAGCATAGATACAACCAGTAATGTCCAGGCACGCTACAGTTTCTATTCATCTAATTGCCTCCAATTTCACCATGATGGAGTGGATCGGACAAACAAAATCAAGAACTGCACTTCCACTCTTTTTTTTTTAACATTGGTAAAGTTGTATTCTTCAGCATTAAGGACATGCTGGCCACCTTCAAAAATTTACAGCCCTAACCAAAATTACAAGCTCCCTATTAATTACTGCACTTCCACTCTTATCAATAAATATTGCCTCCCTTCCAATCACTCAATAAGTGATTGTCTTGTGGAGTCAAAATGAGTTTTAAATTCATTATGCTATTCATCATCCCTGTCACATTCCACCTATAACTTCATAGCCAGCGCCTTCCAATAGTTGACAGAAGACTGCAAGGACCTTAACAATGTTTCCTCGTCAAATATCCTCACAAAGGAGCTAATTAATTCAACACGCTCACCAAGATCAAAAGGAACTAAAAATTTCACACTACTAAAATCTCCAATGGGCAAAATCTCATTCAAGGCCATGCAAGCTTACTTCAGATAATGTGCAATTGTACCATTGACATTGTAAGTCTTGGTTCTTACACAACAACTCATCTTTATCCTCCTTATCACAATCACTACCAGCACCCTTCAGGGCAGCAAAATTTTTGCTCGCAATTCAATTGCAGGATTTGGGAAATTTTTCATCACTAGATAAGAACGAGGCTAGAAACATTGCTCCAGTCTATGAGATGGTAAAATACCATATTTGACCTTGAAGTAGCGCAATGGAATCGGCATTTTCATTAATACGGATTACTGTCAGTTGACTTCCGTCAGTTTAAGGACCAAATTTGAACCTTCAGTTTAATTAAAGGTTATAAGTGCTTGGTTTAATATGATAGGGACAAAAATACTAATACTACAATAACTCAGGAAAAACCTTACTAGTGTCCTTCTTTCCCACTGGAAACTGATTTTCTGAAAAAAGAAGTCCACCATACCAAGCACAATTTATCCACATCACATCATTCTTCACTCGCTTTTAGAAGATCAATAATGATTTAGCATGGTGGAAAGAGATGCCCCGACCTATACATACATACATATATACAATATATGTGTATATTTCATACATATATCATTTATCAAGCTAGTCACACTTTTCAACAAGCAGAAATCAGCCTGAGAACATAGAACCAGACAAGAACAGTGAATAGTTCCACCAAGTAGGAAAGATAAGTGAATAGATCAAGATGCTATAAGATTTAATCATGCATCAAGCTCAATCTGCAATAAGTACACTGCAGATAGTCAATAAATCTAGCCCATTAAAGTTCAATAAAATGAAGGCATGTAACTTTAGCATCAATCAATTAATGTTCAATGCATCAAGATCATTAACAAAAGAGAAAACATATGGAGAACATTACCTGAGAACAAGCTTCTTGATGCCTGCCAACGGCACAAAGAAGATGTGTTCCAGACAAGGACCGGTCTGTTCTAACCATATTGGCAGCAACAACCTACACAAGCATCACAACAAGTGACTTAACAAAGACACCAACACAAAGAAAGAGAAGGAATTTATCTGGAAAAGATAAAATGAAACATTGAAACGAAGAAGCACCTTCACAGCCAGCTCAAGTAAAGACGTCGATACAGCTGAAGAAAGGGCAACAGCACGCAATGCATTTGCAGAGAAATATGAGCTCTCTGGAGGTGTGGAGAGCAGTAAGCTAACTGCAGCTTCTAGGTTTCCAATCGATACTAATCTGGTAATCAGAAATAAAGCTATCTTATTCAACAATTCAAGGTCAAATGACAGTCACCTAATGAAATGCATGTGAAGGCCAGAAATTAATTTTCATATGATGAAAACCCTAATTCTTGATTCCTTTATATGTTCTTTTTTTGTTTTGATGAAAATAATTCCTTTATATGTTCTGTTGTTCCTAAAGAAAGCAATAAATGATATTGGTTCTGTTACGTCACTAGTTTCAGGGACTGGTGAGATTTCCAGGAATATTTGCAATAACAGACTCATGATTCTGTTTCTTCTTTAATAAATGTAACTCTCAATCATTTCAAAAGTATCTGCATTCAGTCCAACCACTAGGGGCGCATCAAGAGATATCACACACACACACACCTTCTCATTTTGGCAATATGAGCTCCTCCATGTAGACACTCAACAATGCAAATATTTCAGAAGAGCAAATAAAAGCAAGATGGGATTCATCATTCAATCACTAATTTGTTGAAGCTTATGACAGTATGCATCAGTAGTATTCTGGACTTCATCACTTGGATGGTAATGCTAATGACCAGGTTCTATCTCTCTCATTCTCTTTCCTTCATGTTCTGGTTATTATTTCTGAAACCTATCTTGTTGATCTATCTTACTAGTTTCTTCTTTCTTCTTCTTCTCTGCTTCTCTGCCTAGTTACAGATTACTTCTTGTTGTTTTGCCTTAAGTTTCAGTTATCTCTTTGCTGTGATCTACCATTTCTCGGCCTCTAGTTCTTGCCTCTTTTTTTTTCTTCTGATTTTGGTGTAGTTTCTTGACTGTTAGTTTCAGATTATTTCCTGCCTTGACAATTAACAAAGCTAAATATTCTCATGTTCACTACTTACAGATTGGAGGATATACAAGTTTCAAACTAAACTAGGCCAACCCTGTCAACCTCATTGACCAACAATCTTGGTGTGTTGGCATAAGCAGATATAAATAGACCAGTTATATAGAGGACACTCACTCATGTACACGGTTTTGAATTGCCTCTTCTCCTTCCAGCTTTTCATGCCAAGGAATCTGCTCATTAGCACGCCCCCACAACTCTTCTTGTTCAAAGGCCATCAGCTGAAGTTGACCATTTCCCTGCCGGAGAGAAGCCATAAGATCAACAGATATCCTGGGAATAGAATTAAAGGCACCTAATTCCTTTCTTCTTCTTCTATTTTTTTGTTTTTGGCAAGCCACTAAAGGCACCTAACTTAGAAGGTGAAAAACCATTCCTGAGAAATTGGTGAGCAGACACACAGTTAAGAGGTCAAACTATGAGCAGATTATCAGTTTCATGAACACTCAGCAGAATTTATTTGATAATACTAACCAAAGAATTATTTTTCCCCGTTTCGGTCCCCGACTTTCCCTTTGATGATATCCTATTTAACATAGATACTTCATCAAGTTCTGACGTGGAAGCTGATTGAGGGACTCTTGCTGGAGACTTGTTAGTCAATCTTTTCATCCAGTAGTTTAGAGCTCGCGGTAATTGCAGCCAGAAAAGAGCTTCCATGGGTTCCCCAAATATAGCAGCAGCAAAGGCAAACCTTACTGCAGAACCTTTATCCACTAGACCAGCATAGAGTCTAACCATCTCATCATTAAGTATGCACCCTTGAGTAACAGACGTAGAAACATGTCAAATACTTCACCAAGTGTACTGTCTTTTATGCAAAGTTTAAGTGTAAATGCTGCTAGATAATATATCCTACAACATAATATAATATTACACTAAAATAATACCTTCTCTACGATAAGGCTCCAGTACTTTGAGAAGCATCTCAGGCACTACAGAATCGCCAATGCGGGGTGATTCAATCATGTGGTTACGAAGATCTCCAGATGTTGGAGTTCCAGGAACTTGGTGGTTCGCGCCATCTGTGGTTGTACTCCATGTATTAAACCATGATGGCTTCACACCTAACTGTAAGATTGTACGTAATGCCTGCAATAACCAGAAAAAAAAACGAAGAGGTAACAAAATATTTATTTCCAACTTCGATATGAAAATTGTTTACCAAAAATAAAGCCACAGGATTTTTTTTGAGAGAAGGGTAACTTTGTATTCACACCAAAAAATTCATCATACAAAAAATGATGAATTGGAAACTTACATCCCACCCATGGGTATACTTTACAAGTTTCCTATAAAATCAACTAAATCTACTTTATCCCCTACAAGATTCTGTTTACACCAAAAAAACAAAAGGCTTATACAATTCATTCCAACCTTCTGCAAGTTAGTCTTTTGTCCCTCAAAACTTCTTAAATTTCTTTCTTTCCAGAGGGTCCACCATATGCAAGCAGGGATAGTTCTCCACCAGTGTTCATTTCTTCCTCTGTTCCCAATACCTTTCCAGCTATTTAGTAGTTCCTTTGTTGTGCTAGGCATCACCCATTTAACTCCAACAGAACCAAAAACATGTTCCGTAGGCTCAACGCTGCTTACAATGAAGGAACAGATGGTCATTGACTTCTGCTTCCTGTTCACACATGACACATCTTGAACAAAATTGCCATCCCCTTTTCTGTAAGGCCTCATGTGTTAAACAAGCCTTTCTACAAACCAACCAACAAAAACAAGCTACCTTTGGGGGGCATTTGGTCTTCCAAATTAACTTCCAAGGCCAAATGTCTACCATTGACTGCCTTGTGTTAAGATTCCAGTAACGTGATTTCACTGTGAACACACCCTTGTTATGTAATTTCCATCTAGGTTTGTCAGGCCTCATAAATAAAGCCACAGGATTTGTTGCATGCCAACGAAAGAACTGACAATTGTAATAATTTAATAACCTCAAACCAAAAAGTTAATTTTGATTGGACTTTGAGCCTGACAACCCTAAGAGCTAGCTTTTCAAGTGAGGGTTCTCCTAGAACATACCAGTAAAAAACTGCTCATTCCCTCAATTAGTATAGGAAACCAATAGCCGGGGCACGCGAAGACTGGAGTTCCAGCCAACATTAGATAACACAACAATAGGGATCAGTCTGGCTATGATACATTGATAAGAAAAATGGACCTTTGTCCTAACTCGACTTCACAAGCTAGCTATGAGGTCAGAAATCTCCAAGACCATATAAGGAGGCAACAACGGATCCCATCAACTAATTTGAGACACTTGACAGATTTAAATATTCTTCTCAATAAAGCAATCCTATCTATGTTAGTTTAGCATGCTTTGTGGAGAAAAGGAAAAGCAAAGTTACCAGGGCATGTGGTGTGGGTAGTAATATGGGAGAACACAAAGGCACTGGTCGAAATCTTTCTTTGACTGGTCGAGCTTGTGGACCATGGACCATTTTATTGTCACTCCTGCATAAGCAAAAAAAAAACAGTTTTACAAAGATACGCAAGTCAGAAACCAGGAACTCTGAAAAATAAATCCATCTAGAATAGACAAAGGGTTGAATTATAACAAGTGAGATAATTTTTGGGTTATTGGAGAAAGTAAGAAATTGCATCAAGTTAAAGTATTTCAAATTTCTACTGCAAACATCATATTTCTGCCTCCAAGGGTATAAATTGCTCAATATCAGACACAACCGCAGCAGTCACTTAAGTTGTTCTCCCTATGTGTTATACGGGGACTAGCATTCCTTAGTTTTCAAGGCTAATGCGGGGAACTTTAACAGTTTCTGGAAGCTTATTACAGTGTCAGGATTCTCTAAAATGTTGCAGGTAATGATAAGTCAAATTAAAGCCAATTTCCCTCAAAAGAGTGTGTGAAAGAGAGACAATCAGAATACCAAATAATTAAAATTAAACTTATTGAAAAGGACCAGTAATAAAACGAATTGAAACAGCATCACATAGCAAAATAACCAATCAAATCATGATAAACTTGTCCCAACTCCTAAGCACGAATGCAAACTTATGGAAAAAGAAGCAGAAACCAAGATAAAGGATTCTTCTGGCAACTCCAGACAAGCATTTACTTTCTTTCTTTTTATGAAGGCTCCAGGTGAGTGTTACTTCATCTGTAACTACGCATCTAGGAGCAGGACAAGAAATTTGATTAACTTACAGAGCAATTATTCAGACAAGCATTTACTTTCTTTCTTTTTATGAAGGCTCCAGATGAGTATTACTTTATCTGTAACTACGCCTCTAGGAGCAGGACAAGAAATCTCATTAACCTACAGAGCAATTATTCCAGAGTCTAGAGCACACAAGCTGCTTCCTACCCCATCAGATTTGTACATTTCAATTGTTACTGAATTTTTATTTTATAACCTGGGAGAACAGATAAAACAGATAATGAAACAGAATAGTAAGCTTGTTGGGACATACATATTGACTTCAACAAGGCGAAAGCTGCTATCAGCTCCAGCAATACATAGCACCAGTGGATCATTCTTATCTGATCGCAAAGGCAACCAATCGAGCTCCAATACAAGAGTTCCAGGAAATTGAGGTTGTAAAACTGAATTGGCTAATGGATCAGGTGAGTCCTGCAAATGAGAAATGTAATATAGTTTAGAAGCAATTAGAACTGTGTGCCAGACTTTTACATAACCTTTGAACAGCTAATTATTGAGACTTCAGGCGAAACCCATGCAAAGAACTTGAGGGAAGGGTAATAGGAAGTTCAGTTATTCAAGTATTATGGATCTAAATAAGATAAGACTACAAATAAGGAATCACCCTTTGCTTCGGTTGTCGTATTATGTGTTGTTTCTATTGTTCTCTTCTCCATTATGTTCAGGTCTGTTTCACTTTTGAATCTCCCTTTTCATACTTGATTTTATTATGCTTTACTTGAGCCAAGGGTCTATTAGAAAGACAGAAACAGCCTCTCTACTTTCACAAGGTAGGGGTAAGGGCGTAAGGCTGCGTACACACCACCCTCCCTAGACCCCACTTGTGGAATTACACTGGGTATGTTGTTGTACAGATAAGGAATCACTCTACGAAATGAAGCAGTAATGGGATTCTGATACTACTGGAAATATATTCTCTCTTTTTTTTTGACAAAGGTAAAGAGCTGGAAATATATTCTCTTAATCAACAGAAAAACTATAGATAATCTGTATTTCTAAGATAGGGAAAACTATACAAATTTTCAGGTATGTCGACTTCCATAGAGAAGGAGGAAACAAATGCACTCAGAATAATGAGGCACATGCAAAGAAATCAACAAGGGGAATTTCTCGCTTACCAGATCAAATACCGAGAATGTGTTATCATAAAACAGAATGGCAATACGCCCACGACTACGATCTCCAGGAACAACTGGTGAGAACTTGATTCTACGGATGCCTTCCCTATGGGTGTTAAATGAGGACGACTGTCCAGTAGTAACATCCCACCAGCGAATGTTTCCTGACCTGTCACCCATAACCTACAGAACGGATGCATTATTGCCAACCTTGTTAACAGATAAGCAATCAGACAGCAAATGACACTTCGATGTAAAAAGAACACATGGCATACCACATGAGGCAGACGATAAGCCATTGCCGTCACCAATCCCTCAGATGAAACAAATGAAGATGAAGGCCACTTTGGTCTAGAAAAATGACAACGTTATGTGAGGTACAATTGTACAGCTGATGGCAGAACAAAGACATTGAAAGAGGTAAGCAGATTCAAAGGTAAGGTAATCTGATTTTCGCTCTCACCCAGGCTACACTTTAAGGAAGGTGAAAAAAAATGTGACCTACACTTCTTTTTCTGAAACTGGTAACTTAGTATATTCCTCAAAAGTGACCTACACTTCTATTTTAGATTGTCCCAGAAACTTGGCATCTTTACTTACCATTGAACCTAACAAAAACCGATAATACAGAATTTTTCTTTTCTTATTAATAAATTTTCTTTCTTGCTAGATGATACACAATGACACATAAAAGAGACCACCAATAATCTGATAACTTGCACTCTCTGCAACACATACCTCATAACAAAATAACAGAAACTTGCAATACAATTGAACAAATGTTATGAAGTCCTTATTTTTGTTACCAAGTCATAAATAAAGCTACAAACCGGAGCTCAGAACTCAAGGAAAAACAAAGGTTCACCAAAAGTATTTAATCAATTACATTGATTGCTAGTAGGCCACAGGGATACACATTTAAATTCTTGTTATATAATCAACTTGTTCCCAGCATATAGGCCAGGATCAGAATTGTCCATTTAGCAGCTGACTGCTTGTAGCTTAAGCAGATTACAAAGACTCAGCATTATTTGATGCACAAAAGAACCTTTGCAGTATTTAAAAATTGAAATATAAAAAGATATAATTAGTTTCTGCCCAACTTGAAAGACAAATAATGCATTCATACAGAGAGAGAGAGAGAGAAAGGACAGAGGAAACTAATCTAAAGGTCAGCCCTTTGCCAAATCCATATTGCTTCATAATACTGATTCAATCGTTAAACCAAAATATTCACTTTTTGATAAAGGATCACTATACCTTCTCATTATCTGCCAGGCTATAACAATAAAAAGTCAATTGCTCTTCCATAGCTTTGACCATGCATTCAAACACTCCCTACCACCCCCGAAATTTGATTGGATATAATATTCCTTGGTAAAATGAAATCAGAAGGGAAATATTTGTAACTAATTCTACAAGATCATAGGAAAAATATCAACTTAGACAGTTATCCCACCAAATGCTAACTGATTGACTATCGTTGTTTTATAAACATTAGAAGAAAATACCTGAAGTCACGGATCCTTCGACCATGAACCTCAAAAACTCCAAGTGCACCATTGACTAGTGCAAAAGAGAAACTTTCTGAAAATTCATCTTGAGATCCATCTGTCCCAGCTCCTTCTGCAGTCAAAATTTACTCCATAAGTATTAGCATTCACAAAAAACAACAGTCATAGAAGACATCATTTTGTAAGGAAATATGTACTCAAGTAATGCGTGAAAAATCAAGTAAACTGAGCTCACTAGCATCTGCTGCTGCAACTGCTTCTTTTGTTGGGGATCCTGTCTCTGTTGACGCTATGGCAGGACGATCTTTAGGCAATGGCCGTGGTACTGTTGGAAGAGTCCATTCTAGCACAGTGAATGGGAGAGCTAGTGATCTAAGCTGCATTGAAAAATATAATACAATAAAAGTTGGAAAGTAAAGAATAAATAATGCAATGGCAGATTAACGCCAACCAGGCAGACAAAAAGATGTTATTTTCTAACTATACATCAATATACTTGTGAGAGAACATCCTAAAATAATCAAGGAACCATCAGCAAGCGGGATTAACTTAGTCAGCTTTTTCAGGAGTACTGGTGACACTAGGGTAGCTACAAGCATATGGTCATCATTTCCACAAGGTAGTTCACAATCCAGTTAGATCCAATTCAATATGTTGAATAAGTCTTTACAAGTAACTTGACGTGTTCAGATACAGAAACAGCACATGACTGAACAAGGGACTGACACAGAATTGCATGGTAAGCAAATCCTAAATAGCAAAGCGTTCATATTCCACGTTTCAAAACCTGATACAAACGCTGTGTTTTTTCCAAGGGAGCATCTTTTCAAAAGCCTAACTGCCTAAGTGTGAAGAAGGTTTGCAGCATGAAGTGAGAGAAACTGATCTTTTCATAGCTAATCTGGATATTAGATTCCTAAAGCTTTTCTTTTCTTTCTTTTTTTTGATGACCATGGTCTTCAAACAGGGGGTATTGATGCAAGGTTGGAGGCTTAAGATAGGGAATTAGAAGTTAATTAGAAGTCAATTCAGTTAGGAGCTGATGTGTCACAAAATCGGTTAGGCAGTTAGCACTTTCAGGAAAACAGTTAACACTGTTCATGTGTCACAAAGTTGGTTAGAAACTATCATCTATGTAGATGAAATTCTCAATTGTATAAATACAGTACTTGATGTACATTGCTATTCGTTCATGAATAATATCATACTCTTCTCTCTCTCTTCTACAATTCTATATCTCTGTTAGCTATAATTCTCGGAATTACTAATTCCTAAAGCTTTTCTTTGTCACTACTCGCTAATTTATTGAAAATTTGGAGTGAACTACAACATACCCATTGCAATCCTACAAGTGGGGTCTGGGGAGGGTGATGTGTACACAATCTTACCCCACTACTTTGTGAAGGTAGAGAGCTTGTTTCCAATAGACCCTCGGCTGAAATAAAAACTGGGTATGAAAGAAATACAGTAGTAAAGAAGTCATGCTAAAACTAATGGGGAAAAAAACAATAGCAAAAATCAATAAAAGGATAACCAAAGCAAGGGAAATAACAAGTAATAATAAAATCGAAGAATAAGATAGTAGGAGAGTAATAATAATAATATTGATAAGGAAAACTAGACAACAATCGAATACCTACTAGCTTTCTACCCTAATCTTCGTCCTTCATATCTTCCAATCTAGGGTCATATCCTTTGTAAGTTGCAGGTGTGTCATATCACTCATATCCTATCTAATCACCTCTTCACAATACTCCATTGTTGGACTCAACACCCCCTCCGCACGCCCATAATTGGAAATTTGGAGCGTAGATAATATAAGATGAGGTCAACATCGGGTGAAATAAGACTTGGGTGGACATGGCTCTGATACCATGTTGAAATGTGTGATCATCTCATCTAAAAGCTTAAGCTTTTATAGAGAACACACTTTTATATTCTTAATTATATTCTCAACGACTATACCAAAATATAAGATGGTTGATCATTCTGGTAGAATTGGTCAGAAGATTATACAATCACCCATGAAGTCCTACATACTAAAATCAACCAAGATTCTAAAAGATTCTTTATTGATAGAATCTTAGAAAAACAACGCATATCTTAATCTAGAAAGACGTTCTTTGAGCAACAAGTAAAGTTTTGACATGCAAGAACTTCACAGTTCTCATAGAAAAGAGGATGGAAAACAAACACATTTTTCTTTTCCTTTTATCCGTTAAGGGTGGGGAAGTAACTATCATCCAAAGTTGTGGCTTTGCCGTCAATGAAATAAGTCAAAACCTTGCAGAACAGTTCAACTCCCAGCAAAGACAAAAGACCAAAAAAAAAAAACTAAGTGATCTATTCCCATCTGCCTAGGCCTTGTGGCAGCATTACATACATGTGTGTTGTGGGTTGGTAACAAGTACTTGAATGAATAGCTGAGGTGCACTTTTACTAACCGGATACCATTGTTATAAAAGAAAAGGGTAGGGAAGTAACTGTGTTCGCTATGAGCAACTTCAGAGCACTTAGAATCCACAGTTTAATAAAATATTACGCCTTAATCTCATTAATTGGGTCAACTTACAATCCACGATACGTTCATTTTTTTAAATGGATCCACAATACTTTCATTAATTTCAAAAATGCTATCTCAAGATCCAAACATTAATTGAAACAACCTGAAACCATATTTTACTCAACATGAATCATGGGGAGAATAAGAGAAAGAACATATTTACCATGATTGGTGTCTTAGTCATAGCCCAAACTTCTACTGGTGCATCACGAAACAAAATCAATAGGTACCTACATGACAGACCATTTTTAGGCTTAAAAGATTAGGGAACATCAAAGACTTTTATCAGCTCAATGAGAGATGATAAAAAGGACATAGTATAAGATGCGGAATAAAGAGAACACACATGGTGAGTAAATCCACATTTTTTGGAACAAACCATTAGTTAGAAGCAATCACTTAAATCACAGTTATGTAGAAAGCAAAGAGAAAATCAATACCCATTCGGTTTATAATCTAAATAGTCCCAAAGAGTTTCCTTAGAATTCCCTTTCCCAAGCAATTATGCTGCGCTTAAAAGATTACATGTGTTATCAATGATCTAAATGGGTTAAGGAATGGAAGAAGAGGGCCAGTCATTGGGCAAGCCTGGAAAACAACCTCCCGAACTCCCCACTCCAATTTTTTTCTTTATAAACAATGCAAAGGAATTACCAATAGAAAAAAACAATGTAGAGGAAGTAATACATGGGCACAAAGCTGTAATTCAACTAGAAGTTTCAAAAACACAAAAAAAGAATGAGCTTGTATTAAAACAATTTGAAGTGCATCAGCAATGGAGAACAGGAGGAAGAGACTTGACTTATTTGTCTCTCTACATTTCTTTTTTCAGAAAATGTTTTTTATTTTATTAATTAAGAAAAACTTGTTTCCATGTTTCACAAGTCAATAACAGTAATGTCTTTAAATTCATGGGCTGCCAGGGACATCCTTGATATACTGAGATCCCATGACACATAAAATGGGTGCCACATTATCTTTTCTACTGTCAAAAGAATGTTCACAATAATGAACAGTCCATATAAATCTGAACTCAAAATTCATAAAAATGCTCTGGAGCTTGGCCAAATGAAATTTTGAAGATTTCCCATTCCCTAGCACATACATGCCTCTTATAATGAAATAGTACAATACTACATCCTTCAGCAAAGCTTAACTACTCCTGGTCATATAGAGTAAAGATCTCGCTAACACTATTGAGTCAAGAAAAACAAAAGCATTTCATCTTTTATTGCACACAATATTGACAAGTTGACAAATGCACCTGCCGGAAGATGAAGCCCTTAAAGCTCTAATAGGTGCTCGCTCTGGTTTCTGCAGAACTCGAAATGGTCGATTGAGTCCACTTCGAAGACATGTCACAACGAGCCTATTGATGTAGCCACCTGCTTTTTCTGTACCCTGAAGTCCAAAATGAAGATTCTGTGTGAGATCAGTCCTTTTTATA